>SJYT01042435.1:80488-166120 GCA_006410635.1 Cephalophus harveyi
TATTCCTTTGCCAACAAAGGTCCGTCTAGTCAAAGCTATGGTTTTTCCAGTAGTCATGTATGGATGTGAGAGTTGGACTATAAAGAAAGCTGAGTGCCAAAGAATTGATGCTTTTGAACTGTGGTACTGGAGAAGACTCTTGAGAGTCCCTTGGATTGCAAGGAGATCCAACCAGTCCATCCTAGAGGAAATCAGTCCTGAGTGTTCATTGGAAGGACTGATGTTGAAGCTGAAACTCCAATACTTTGGCTACCTCATGCGAAGAGCTGACTCATTTGAAAAGATCTTGAGGCTGGAAAAGATTGAAGGCGGGAAGAGAAGAGGATGATAGAGGATGAGATGGCTGGATGGCATCACTGACTCAATGGACATGGGTTTGGGTGAACTCCGGGAGTTGGTGATGGACAGGGAAGCCTGGTGTGCTGCAGTCTGTGGGGTCTCAAAGAGTCAGACATGACTGAGTGACTGAATTGAACTGATACTTTAATAAAAATATATTGTGATTCCCCTTAAAGTTTGTTATTAAAAAGAATGGTTTTTCTTAACAAATATGAATTTTTACCTTATTGCATCCTGACCTTAATCAATAAATCAAACAGTAAGTATAGAGGATCTATTATGTGCTGGGTACTAACTTTATGGGTAAAGGCGGTAAGGACATGATATTGGAGGCAAAACAACTTAGTAATTTAATCCTAAAATGTAGATATGAAGCTCTATTTTAAACTATTGAAGATTTGATGCTGAATTACATATTATATAAGATTTAACTCTGTACTTTAGGAAGGCATTGTGCTGTTAAGACAACTGAAGGGAGAATAAAATGAATGATTTGTTTTTTAAGAAGCTTGATTAGCGTCTCTACCTATAAAATGTGCCAAGGACCCCAATGTGAGGCCCTTAGAACATCAGAAAGTGGTAACACACTGCCATGCAAAGTCAGAATAGCATATTATATCTGAGGAAGACAAGATTTCCATGAGGGATTTTGACCTCTTTTTTTTTTTTTAATACATGAAACAATTGGTCCCTTGCTAGTAGGTAAAATAGTAACAATTATAGTAGTACCACTAATATGTATCAAAGGAATGCTAGATTGCTAGAGCTGGGAAACACCTTTGGCATCATTTAGACCAGGGATTTTGAAATGTATTTTTAAAGTTTACATATCTATGTTTAGAATATGAGACCATTTTTCTCACTTTTCTTTAAAACAAGAAGTTCCATGGCAACCCAATGTAGAAAAAGAACTTCTGTGATTGAAGGATGTTCAGTGGAGCAAGGGGAGGGTGAGGTGGGGAATCCTACCGGCTAGTTCCCTGGTAACCTTTCAGCCCAGCAAGGGGATATAGGACTACTCATGAGGTCTTTCTTTCTGGATCCCTAAAAGTGCACTTATTTTTGCACTGTATTTTGGGGGTGGGAGGGTCATTTCTTTTCTAACTCTTTCCCTGGTTCATTTCTTATTGGATAAATAATTTTTCCTCCCTTACCGAGTTTTTTCACCTATAATATGGAGATAATTATCATCTCCTGATTTGATCATTAAATTGCTGAATGAATGAATTCCTGGAGAGAGATGGGCTAAAATGAAGTCTATCTATTTGGATTATAAATTGGTACTCAAAATGAGAATGACCCATACTGAAATGACTTTTTCATTTACTTATTATGTGACTTTCCAGCTTGTGTTTCTTCCAGTCCAGCGTTTCTCATGATGTACTCTGCATAGAAGTTAAATAAGCAGGGTGACAATATACAGCCTTGATGTACTCCTTTTCCTATTTGGAACCAGTCTGTTGTTCCATGTCCAGTTCTAATTGTTTCTTCCTGACCTGCATACAGATTTCTCAAGAGGTAGGTTAGGTGGTCCCATCTCTTTCAGAATTTTCCACAGTTTATTGTGATCCACACAGTCAAAGGCTTTGGCATAGTCAATAAAGCAGAAGTAGATGTTTTTCTGGAACTTTCTTGCTTTTTCCATGATCCAGCGGATGTTGGCAATTTGATCTCTAGTTCCTCTGCCTTTTCTAATACAGTCAAAGGCTTTGGCATAGTCAATAAAGCAGAAATAGATATTATATTAAAGTATAGTTGATTTTAAATATTTTATTAATTTCAAGTGAACAGCATAGTGATTCAGTATTTTTATAGATTGTACTCCATTAAGAGTTATTGCAAGATAATAGGTATACTTCCCAATTATATGTAATATATCTTTGTGGTGCTAGTGGTAAATAATCTGCCTGCTAATGCAAGAGACATAAGAGATACAGGTTTGATCCCTGAATCAGAGAGATCTTCTGGAGGAGGACATGGTAACCCACTCTAGTATTCTTGCCTAGAGAATTCCATGGGCAGAAGAGCCTGGCGGGGTACAGTCCAAAGGGTCACAAAAAGTCAGACACGACTGAAGCAACTTAGCACAGCACACGCAGCACAGTCTGTACTTCTTAATCCCATTCCCCATAACATGCCTCTCCCCCTCCCCCTCCCCAATAGAAACCACCTGTTTTCTTTTTTAATTTATCTGTTTTTAAATTGAAAGATAATTGCTTTACAATATTGTGTTGGTTCCTACAAAACATCGACATGGATCAGTCATACGTTTACCTATGTCTCCTCCTACTTGAACCTCCCTCCCATCACCTGCCCCATTCCTCCCCTCTGAGTTGTTACAGAGCCACTTTGTGTTCCCTGAGTCATACAGCAAATTCCCATCGGTTAGCAATTTTACATATGGTAATGTAAGTTTCCATGTCACTCTCTCCATGCATTTCACCCTCTCCTTCCTCCCGCCATCCCATGTCCATAAGTCTGTTCTCTATGTCTATGTCTCCACTGCTGCCCTGTAAATAATTTCATTAGTACCATCTTTCTAGGTTCCATATACACGCATTAGCATATGATATTTATCTTTCTCTTTCCGACTTACTTCATGTGATATAATAGGCTCTCCGTTCATCCACCTCATTAGAACTGACTCAAATACATTTCCTTTTATGGCTGAGTAATATTTAACTGCTGCCCTGCAAATAATTTCATTAGTACCATCTTTCTAGGTTCCATATATACGCATTAGCATATGATATTTATCTTTCTCTTTCCGACTTACTTCACGTGATATAATAGGCTCTCCGTTCATCCACCTCATTAGAACTGACTCAAATACATTTCCTTTTATGGCTGAGTAATATTTCATATAAATATGTACCACAGCTTCTTTATCCACTCATCTGTCAATGGACATCTAGATTTCTTCCATGTTCTAGCTACTGTAAATAATGCTGCAATGAACATTGGGGTACATGTGTCTCTTTCAATTTTGGTTTCCTCAGGGTGTATGTCTAGTGGGATTGCTGGGTCAAATGGAGTCTTTATTCCTAGTTTTTTAAAGAAACTCCATACCGTCTTCCATAGTGGCTATATGAATTTATCTTCCCACCAACAGTGCAAGAGTGTTCCCTTTTCTCCACACCCTCTCCAGCATTTGTTTGTAGACTTTTTGATGATGGCCATTCTGTCTGGTGTGAGTGTTATCTCATAGTTTTGATTTGCATTTCTCTAATAACGAAGGATGTTGAGTATCTTTTCATATGTTTGTTAGCCATCTGTATGTCTTCTTTGGGAAAATGGCTGTATAGGACTTTTCCCCATTTTTTTATTGGATTGTTTGTTTTTCTGGTATTGACTTGCAAGAGCTACTTGACTATTTTGGAAATTAATCCTTTGTCAGTTGTTTCATTTGCTATTATGAAGGTTGTCTTTTCACCTTGTTTATAGTTTCCTTTGATGTGTAAAATCTTTTAATTTTAATTAAGTCCCACTTGTTTATTTTTGTTTTTATTTCCATAACCCTAGGAGGTGGGTCATAGAGGATCTTGCTTTAATTTATATCATCAAGTGTTCTGCCTATGTTTGCCTCTAAAGTTTTATAGTTCTGGGTCTTACATTTAGGTCTTTAATCAATTTTGAGTTTATCATTGTGTGTGGTTTTAGAAAGTGTTCCAATTTCATTCTTTTACATGTAGCTGTCCAGTTTTCCTAGCACCACTTATTGAAGAGGCTATTTTTACCCCAATGTACATTCTTGCCTCCTTTGTCAAAAATAAGTTACCCATAGCTGTGTGGGTTTATCTCTGGGCTTTCTATCTTGTTCTAATGGTCTATATTTCTGTTTTTGTGCCAGTTCCATGCTGTCTTGATGACTGTAGCTCTGTAGTATAGTTTGAAGTCAAGATTGATTCTTCCAGCTTCATTCTTTTTATCTCAAGATTCCTTTGGTTATTCACTGGTGCTGGGAGAGATTGGGGGCAGGAGGAGAAGGGGACGACAGAGGATGAGATGGCTGGATGGCATCACTGACTCGATGGACGTGAGTCTGAGTGAACTCCGGGAGAGGGTGATGAACAGGGAGGCCTGGCGTGCTGCGATTCATGTGGTCGCAGAGAGTCGGACACGACTGAGTGACTGAACTGAACTGATTATGTGACATGGGGAAGATTCATAATCTCTTGGAATTGGAGTGCCTGCCTCATTTTTTTAAAAACAGAGTGGCAATGATTCTTTACAAAGTTATGACTATTATATGAATCATGTATATAAAAACATAATACAGTGCCTGATCCATAATAAATAGTCAGTAAAACATAATGGTTAAGATTATAAGCTGTCCTTAGGCTCAAATACTAGCTATACCTCTCATTGGCTGTTGTAATATTGTACAACTTAAAGAATTCTGGGGTTCCTGGCCCCAAGAGGTGGTTCCTGATACATGCGTAGCACTTATTCAAATTTAGATGTATCAGTTCAGTTCAGTTCAGTTCAGTCGCTCAGTCACGTTTGACTCTTTGTGACCCAATGGATGCCAGGATTCCCTGTCCATCACCAACTCCTGGAGCTTGCTCAAACTCATGTCCATGGAGTTGGTCATGCCATCCAATCACCTCATCTTCTGTTGTCCTCTTCTCCTCCTGACTTCAATCTTTCCCAGCATCAGGGTCTTTTCAAATGAGTCAGTTTTTTGCATCAGGTGGCCAAAGTATTGGAGTTTCAGCTTCAGCATCAGTCTTTCCAATGAATATTCAGGACTGATTTCCTCTAAGATGGACTGGTTGGATCTCCTTGCAGTCCAAGGGACTCTCAAGAGTCTTCTCCAACACCACAGTTCAAAAGCATCAATTCTTCGGTGCTCAGCCTTCTTCACAGTCCAACTCTCACATCCATACATGACTACTGGAAAAACCACACCCTTGACTAGATGGACCTTTGTTGGCAAAGTAATGTCTCTGCTTTTTAATAAGCTGTCTAGGTTGGTCATAACTTTTCTGCCAAGGAGCAAACATCTCTGTTGTTTATATTATTCATCTTCTCTGTCAGATTTTTGATTCCATGAAGGCAGGGCCATTTCTGTTTCATTCATTGTTGGATGTAAGGCTTCATCAGTATCTGGCACTTAGTAGGCACGGCATACTGTTTGAATACCAACCTTACTCTGACTTTATCTTATGTTTTTGCTTTTATTTTTCTTTTGTTTTCATTTTCTACAACTTTCTGTTGTAGCAAGAGGAAAACTCACAAGTGCCAGGATCTACTCACAGTTGGGGAGGTGGAGCTGTCTCTGCCCTCCCCATGCATACCGTGTGTACTGCGTGTCATGGGTAAAAGAAATGTTTCTACTAGTAGTATCTCCTCAGGGAAAGTGGGGTTCATCTCAGAATGCCAGATAGGCCACAAACCATTGAAGGAGAAAGCCAGAATGCCTTTCTGGATTTAAGATTGCAATTGCTTAATAAGGTAAAAAGCTTATTTTTCAATCACTGGGCACAGAGTGTTTCCTTAGATTAATATGGTACCAGAAGGATTATTTCTCCTTCTGGCTAGGATTGGAACTGAGAAATATTTGGGCTGTGGATACTAGGGAGGAGGAGCAAGGTTCAGCGCTCTTCTGCTTGTGGGAGGCAATGAGGGACCTTGAGATGAGCAGGAGACTACCCCTTGAGAGGTCTGTAGGATCCTTCAGGAGAGAGATGGCCAGTAAGGGATATCCTGGGAGAATGAAGTCCTTAGCTCTTTTCTCCTGATTTCTGACCCTTGAGTGGATGGCACATAGAACATCTCCCTTCCTTTTGTGGTACAGTTGTTATATTCCTTGGCACAATGCCCTGGCCTTCCATATATTCTATTCTATTCAGAGCTAGTGGTTAGGTTCTCAACTGTGTCAGGAAATCCTGTTTTGGCATCAAAGTTTCCGATCCTTCTTTTTCCCTATAGATACCACAAGCCATGGTTTAGACACAAATGTGATTTGCCTGATTGTTACAGTCTGGGCCCACAACAATTTTAATTAACTGGAAAATGGTCCTCAATACACCGATTAGACCTCTTCAGGTACAGCAAGATAAAAGCCTGATAATTTGGATGGAGTACCCTTCTTAAATATCTACTCTATACACAGCAGCCAATGGGAAAGCCAGGCTTTCTCCCACCTGATCCAGTGAGTAATTAAGAGAGGGCTTTTTCTTCCCCACCTCTCCCTTCCCACCCACCCCCAACTAAAGCTTAACAGGTTGGTGGTATAATTTGTAGACTTTCAGGGTGTCATGCTAGGAGCTTAGGCAAGAGACTAGGCATCTCTTCCCCAGCTTCCCAGGCACTGTCCAGCTGGATTTGAAAAGCAAGCAAGTGACAGGAGGAAAGAGGCGGAAGCCGGCAAAGTAACTACCATTTCTCAGCAAAGTTTGAGAGGGGCCTGTGGCCATGAGTGAGTTGGACACTCAGAAGACCTGTGATGGAACAGTTTCTCGTCTGCTCAATGTGGTGGAAAGTGAGCTTCAGGCAGGGAGGGAAAAAGGCGACCCTACAGAGAAGCAACTTCAGATCATTCTGGAGGATGCCCCTCTCTGGCAGAGGTTCAAGGAAGTCACTAACGAAATGATCGTGACCAAGAACGGCAGGTGAGATTATCTGTGGCTCTACTTGGGCTGGCGGGGCTTGGCAAGGGAGACAAGGCCCCTCGAACATAGAAAAGGCTGCAGCTCTTCATTCAGAGGTAGCGGGGTCTGATTAGACACTCCCGAGGACAGTCTCCTACGGCTTTCCCCCAGCCAACTTAATTAATTTCTCTGAGATCGTCAGAGAAGTGGAGGATGAAGCCACCTGTTTTGCCTGCATTTTAAATGAAGAAATACTTTGAAATTACTGTAAAGGGGGGCATGTCCTGTGGGTTTGGGAAATGAACTCAAATGTCAGAAAATAATGTTAATTTTTGACTGACTGTACATCCTGGGGGCTTCCCTGCTGGCTCATGGTAGCAGATTACTATTCTTTGAACCCCAATTCCATTCAGATAAGATAAAATAAAAGGCAACTTTATCTGGAAGCTGGGTGATTTTGTCTGAAGTATAGCAAACTTGCGAGACATTTCTGACAAGCTGAAGATTCAGAGGCTAAAAGGCAAATTTAATCTCATTTCCCATTACTACACTTGCTTCTTCCTATGTGCTTGTGGTGAGTGTTCATTTGAAACTGTGTGTGTTTGTGACGGTATGAAAGCCATTGGAGTAATAGTTAATGAAACCATAATATACTGACTGAGAAAAGAGAAGATGACTTCTGTTTTTTCATTGCAACAAATTAGGGATTAACTGGAATGGAGTCTCTGTTGGCATTCCTTGGATTATACTAAATCTCTTTCTGCCAAGCGACTGTCTAAGGTAATATTAGGGGTTTCTGTTTAGTAAAGGAGATAAAAATATTTAGAAAGAAAGTATTGTTCCCAAGCTTGGCCAAAAAGCTCTCAATTTTAATGTGATACTGATCTTTCTGTTCACATGGTCAAAAAAGTACATTGAAAGGTATTTTCAATATGGTTAGTTTCAGCACAATCTCAAAGATTGTGACTTTTGAGAGAAATTCTGCTTTCCAATGAGAGAAAAGTCCAAGCTAGCTGAAATTCTGGCAGGCTTTTATCCTTGTGAAAAGCACAAAGTCATTTCTGACTTCTCACTTTTCCATTTCTGAATAAAATGCATGGCATAGAGGATGAACCATTCTGTCTGGGAAAATTATGAACTTGAGTGTTGTTGTGTGACATTACAGTGCTTCATAAATAAAAATTGTTCTAGAGATAATGGTCTTTCAATAAATTGTGATTACTAATAGTAGCAAGAATATCAATCTTGCTCGATGCTTATATTTTCTCTCTCTAAATGGGTCCCATATTTATTTCATATATAGAATTTGTTATTTTTAATAATTTTAATTGTAATTTCACCTCTTCTTACTCTTGATCTGTATTGACACATTATATTCTGTAAAAAGAAATATAAAACTGGTTATACTTTCTTTCCTTTTAAAGATGAGTGATGATACAATTTTAAAAGTTTTATGATGTCTGATGACAGGTAGACCTTTCTGTTTATTATTCTTTTAGTTATGAGGAATAAATAAAAATTTTGAAAACCATTATAAGATTCAACTTAATAATATGTCATATTGGTATGTTCTTTTACGATTTTAGAAGAGCTTTCTCTCTTGCCTTTCTGTACCTATATAATTTTCTCCATATTTAAACTTGAGAAGTCTTCACATATTTAAAGTCATCAACTATGTGAAAATTATTCTCTGTAGAAAAAGTCTAATTATGATCAATGTGATTATTCTTATTTTCTGTGGAGGTCCTGCTGACATTTTATCTCCTCGGTGAATTAAATCTTTTCTTAGGATCTCTGAACCCCTCCTGGTCAAGATTTCTCCAGGAGATAGTTCCCTTTGTATTTCAGATAAAGAAGGGAAGACAAATCTCTAAGAAATGAATGCAGTTGGTAATGAATGAGTGTGATCTGGAATCACTCTTGTCTGTTTAGTTTGTCAGAATAAACTGTTAGCAACACTTTCCTGCTCTTGATATAGGCACATCTTTCTTGTTTTGCTGTCTTCTTTATTCTCCTCTTCATCTCTCTTTTCCCTCTTTTTTTCTCCTAATCTTGTATCACTCCTTTTGACCCATTTTCCTCTGTCAGTAGACCCACAATGTCTCTTCCAGATGCCCCATCCTTACCTTTCACACCAATTCCTGAGCCTAAGGCACATGGGAATGTGGCCCTTCCCTGGAAAGAAGAACATTCCTGGTAGTTAATACCCAGTCTTGGCCCTTTGCATTCATTACCCTCCTGCCCCTGTAGTCAGTTAACTTTCTGACTTTTCTAAATCTTTGATGGGGTTAATCAGATATCTCCTGTACTCTTGAGCATAACTGTCCTGTGTAATAGAAAATTTTAAAATAGCATAGATGGGATGAGAATGAAAAGACTCATTTTCAAATGAGCATCTATTTATATGCATAAATAGGAGGCTTGCTTCTGACATTGATCAGAAGTGATAGAGATTTTCCCTGAAAAATAGTGAATTATCCTCAGAAAATGGGATTATGATGGTTCTTCATTCCTTCCTCTCCTGTCCCTTCCTCGTGCTGTTTTACTGTTTCTTTTCTCTCTCCTCTCTTTTCTTCCCCTCCTTTTTTATTGAAAATGCTTAGTTATCAATATTCAATAGCCTTTCAGACATAACAATAACAATTATAATACCTCCTTAGAGCTCATTTGAATCATCTCTAGTGCATCAGCTTGTAAATACTTCCTTTCATTTCCATCCTTTAAGCTAGGAACTTGTATTTTAGGTTGCATAAAAAGATTTATTTCAGATTTCAGTGGCAAATAAGTGAAATCTCTTGTAACTTTTGTTTTCTCTACAGTAACATATTTGCCTTAGGGGGGAAAGCTATATTTCATGTATATTTCCATGCAGTTGAATAATTTGATTTCATTCAGATTAAATTTGCCTTGAGAAGATTTTAATAAATTGGAATTTCTGATGTAATTGGTATATCCATTTGTTATCATAAAATGTTAGGATCACTAAGTTGAACTTCCCAGTGATTTAGAGATGTTGGTTCAGTGAGCTAATGCTCACAGTGGGAGGCAACGAGGGCCCTGAAGGTATAGTGGTGCAAGAGGAGAGAAAGCCAATGTTGCACATCAGGGAAAAATTTTCCATGTCCCTGTAGTCTATGGAGATTTTTTTCTGAAGTTTACAATTGCAGTTTATGGGGATCATATGTTTTTGTGTGATCTGCCTCTAACCAGGCTACTTTGGTTACTTGCTCCTTCTCTCATCTTCACATAAGTCTAAACATCCATGCCCCATGTGTCTGCATACACACACACTCCAAAGCCCTGATGAATGCTTTATGATTATTAAAATTCTGTGGGGGGAAAGAGAGAGAGTTTACTTCCTGAATTTTGCCTTTAACCATCTCTGCTGTTTCCCCACCTAGAAAATCTGCCTTGTCTGCCCTCTTTCTTCTTAGAGATCTCAGTCCTCACAGCCTCTTTCAGCAGTGCTGGCTCTCAAGATCCCCTGTAAGATAAATCAAAACTGAGAAACTAGCCTCATAGCTAAACAATACAGAGTTCATGGCCATTCCTAAGCATGTACGGTTCCTCAAGCATGGTTTTGGGCAGTGCTTATATTCCCTACTACATTTGCTTCTCTCTCTCTGATATAGAGATTGGTTTACATATTTCTCAGCTTCTCAAAGATTCTTGGCCATCACTGTGGTGAGCCACAGAGATGGAAGAAAAGGGAGAAAAGATCAAAGAAGTGCAGCTCATCCCTGAAAACAGCCTGGTCATGAGTGTTGCCCAGAAGTAAAGAGATATCACATTCCAGTCCTTGTGGGGCTAGAAAAAGAGGCAGAGGAGAGCGGGAGATGCTGAACTTGGCTTGGAGTCAGGGTGGTTTCAAGTGCTAGTTATAAGACTTTGGGCAAGTTGACATTTATTTACACTGGTGACATTTAAGACATCATTGGTATAAAGAAGATAAAAATACATAGCATATCAGTTCATTTCTGTAGTGATAAAAAAGAAAAATAATGATAAAATTCTCAGCAAATGAAGTATTAGAGATTAAAGCAACAAATGGTCCTACCATGTTTTACATGTCTAAGAACCAGGATGCTTCTTTACTTTTTTACTTTTTCTTTATTTACTTTTTTTGTTAACAGCTTTATCGTGATAATTTATATACTATACAATCCAAAAAACTTGCTTAAAGTATACCATAATGTCTTCATGGTTCATCTGTGTTGTAGCATTTTTATTGACAAATAACATTTCACTGTATAAATATACTTCATTTTATTTATTCACTCATCAATGGACGTGTGGGTTGTTTCCAGTTTTCAACTGTAATGAATAATGCCACTATGAATGTCTGTATATAAATTTTTATGTGGGTGTATGTTTTCATTCAGTTCAATTCAGTTCAGTTCAGTTCAGTCGCTCAGTCGTGTCTGACTCTTTGCGACCCCATGAATCGCAGCACGCTAGGCTTCCCTGTCCATCACCAACTCCCAGAGTTCACTCAGACTCACATCCATCGAGTCAGTGATGCCATCCAGCCATCTCATCCTCTGTCTTCCCCCTCAACATTCAGAAAACGAAGATCATGGCATCTGGTCCCGTCACTTCATGGGAAATAGATGGGGAAACAGTGAAAACAGTGTCAGACTTTAGTTTCTTGGGCTCCAAAATCACTGCAGATGGTGACTGCAGCCATGAAATTAAAAGACGCTTACTCCTTGGAAGAAAAGTTATGACCAACCTAGATAGTATATTGAAAAGCAGAGACATTACTTTGCCAACAAAGGTCCATCTAGTCAAGGCTATGGTTTTTCCAGTGGTCATGTATAGATGTGAGAGTTGGACTGTGAAGAAAACTGAGCGTTGAAGAATTGATGCTTTTGAAGTGCGGTGCTGGAGAAGACTCTTGAGAGTCCCTTGGACTGCAAGGAGATCCAACCAGTCCATTCTGAAGGAGATCAGCCCTGGGATTGTTTTGGAGGGAATGATGCTGAAGCTGAAACTCCAGTACTTTGGCCACCTCATGCGAAGAGTTGACTCATTGGAAAAGACTCTGATGCTGGGAGGGATTAGGGGCAGGAGGAGAAGGGGACGACCGAGGATGAGATGGCTGGATGGCATCACTGACTTGAAAATTCTGAAAGAGATGGAAATACCAGATCACCTGACCTGCCTCTTGAGAAACCTATATGCAGGTCAGGAAGCAACAGTTAGAACTGGACATAGAACAACAGACTGGTTCCAAATAGGAAAAGGAGTATGTCAAGGCTGTATATTGTCACCCTGCTTATTTAACTTATATGCAGAGTACATCATGAGAAACGCTGGGCTGGAGAAAACACAAGCTGGCATCAAGGTTGCCGGGAGAAATATCAGTAACCTCAGATATGCAGATGACACTATCTTTATGGCAGAAAGTGAAGAAGAACTAAAAAGCCTCTTGATGAAAGTGAAAGTGGAGAGTGAAAAAGTTGGCTTACTCATGCACATAACACCTAGGCATGGAATTGCAGGGTCATATGGTAACTCTGTATTTTAACTTGGTACAGGAATTGCAAGACTCAGTTTTTTTTGCAGAGTGGCTGGTCCATTGTATATTCCACCAGCAAGGTATGAGTGTTCCAATTTCTCCACATCCTCACCTATGCTTGCTGTTATTTACCTTTTATTATTATTATTATTATAGCCATCTACTGAGTATGAGGAATGATTTCAAATGTAGGTTATAGTTCAGTTTGTTAGGTGTCAACTCCCACTCTTCCTGAATACATGGACTTAAGTTGGTTTACTTAAACTCACCAAGCTTCATTTTCATTATCTCACTTACCCAGCCTCTAGTACTCAAAGGTACTATCTATTTACTATCTATTAAATGCTTACTAGGAGCCATACCGGGGTATAAACCTTGGTTGCTGTAAACTCCTCCAGGTTCTTTGTATTTTGCCATGAGTTTTGAAGTGGTCTCTAAGGCAGGGCATTTCAGGGGCTACTGAAAGCAGATCCCCGTTATCCATACACAGCTGGAGGACTAAGTTGGAAGAGGACCCAGCAAAGGAGTTGGAAGGAAGTATTGATGAGGTGATGAGCCAAGGGGGAAAATCTCCTATCTGCCCAGAGTATTCAGGGAGCCCATGTAATTTAAGCTCAGAAGACTGAGGAGCCTGGATGGCTTGAGTCCATCTCTAGATCCAGCCCTTGTTATCTGTTGGTCAATGTCTTCACTGTCCATGTGTGACAGTTCTTATTGTACCTCATTTCAAAACTAGGCACTACTGGGCACAGGAGGATTCTCTTGGTGACCCTCCAGTCCCTCATCGATACCCATTAAGCTTTTAATATTTCCATACCTGGCATTCTTGGACTCCTTCTTTTAGCAATGGACATACTCAGTTTTCCCCTTTTTATTCTCTTCCCAACATTAATAGAAGCACAAATCCTCCAAGTGACTCCCCTTACTCCCTTGGATGTCTCCTTAGTTGCTATCTTAAAAGCTAAAGATACCCTGGACCAGTACATTTTAAGCTTTAAAATTCTGGTGACTTAACTGGAGATTTTGAAAAGCACAGATTTTGATTGTGTATGTCTGGAGTTTGATCTGAGCTGCTGCATTTCTGATTACTGCTGCTGCTGAGTCATGAACCCACTCTGAGTAGCAAGCGTTTGGACCCTAGTTTGTTAGCTTCTCAACTTGAGGACTCAGATTTTCAAGGATGTATTGACAAATAAGATAGCTTCTGGGGCAATCGGGAGGTGGTAGGGGTATCTGTATGGAAACTAGGTCTTTTGAGGAGATTGGAGCTTGATGAAGGAAAAATAAGCTAAAGAGAATCAGAAGCTGGGTGAGATGGCTTCTCCGAGTATTTGTGAGAGTAAGCTTGCTGGCGTTTTCTTAGAGCGCAGGAGCTGCTGCTGCAGCTGTTCAGTCTCGACCTCATGTCCAACTCTTTCAGGGCCCTGTGGACTGTAGCCAACTAGGCTCCTCTGGCCATGGGATTTCCCAGGCAAGAATACTGGAGTGGGTTGCCATTTTCTTCTCCAGGGGATCTTCCCAACCCAGGGATCAAACCCACGTCTCCTGCATTGGCAGGCAGATTCTTTACCACTGAGCCACCTGGGAATCCCCCAGAGGGTGGGAGAAGGACCAACAAATCCCGATCATCATGTCTCAAAGTATACATCTTCCTTTTAAAAAATTTTTTTATTGATTTTTGGCTGCACTGGGTCTTTGTTGCTGCGTGCAGCTTTTCTCTAGTTGTGGTGAGCTGAGGCTACTCTCTAGTTGCGGTTTGAGGGCTCTATAGTTGCAGGCTTCAGTATCTGTGCCTCATGGGCCTAGTTGCCCTAAGCATGTGGAATCTTCCAAGACCAGGGATTGAACCCATGTCCCCTGCATTGGCAGGCAGATTCTTAACCACCGGACCACCAGGCAAGTCCTCAAAGTGTATTTCTTGAACACAAATTCCCACAAGATGCTCAGTGAGAAGATGGTTGCACTGGTACCCAAGTGCAGAGGAATCCCTCATCCCTTCTCAAAGTGCACACCGGTGAATTAAAGCCTCTGACAACTCCTGCAGGGAAGGAGCTGGTCTAAATATGGAGAGTCAAGGGTCCCCTTCACTGCCTTTACCACAAACCATGTTTTCCGTATTAACACTGTTACTATTATTTAGAACTGTTTTGTGATACAGAGAAGACCTGTTCTGTGGCGATAGTGTGAAAATCTGATGTATGCTGAGAGAAAACCTTTGAAGGAAGCTCTGTGAAGACCTGATACCTGCCTGTCTATAATACCTCAAGTTTCAGGAGGAATTTCATTCTAGTCAAATGCCTAGATCAATGATTTTCAGACTTTAAAACAGAGCACAACATTTAAAAGTAAAACTTCAATATACACATGTTCCCCATCCTGAACCACCCTCCCTCCTCCCTCACCATACCATCCCTCTGGGTCATCTTGTATGGCAAAACCAATGTGGTATTGTAAAGTAAAATAAAGTAAAAATAAAATTAAAATTAAAAAAATAAAAAAATAAAATAAATAAATTTATATTAAAAAAAACCCCTCAATATAAAATACATTGGTAAAAAGAGGCTTGGCTGACTCCGAGGCTGCTGGCCTGGCTCCTCTTTATTTGGCCTCCCCTGAGCCCTCCAAGGGCAGTCTCCACTGAGCAGAGAGAGGAGTGGACAACTAGAGAGATGTTCCTAACATTCTAATATCCTTCTTGTGGCTCAATTTCTGCCTTTTCTTTTAGACGGATGTTCCCAGTCCTAAAGATTAGCATCACAGGGCTGGACCCCAATGCCATGTACTCACTCCTTCTGGACTTTGTCCCAATGGACAGTCATCGCTGGAAGTACGTCAATGGAGAATGGGTGCCTGCAGGCAAGCCAGAGGTCTCCAGCCACAGCTGTGTCTACATCCACCCAGACTCCCCCAACTTCGGTGCCCATTGGATGAAGGCACCCATCTCCTTCAGCAAAGTGAAGCTGACCAATAAGCTCAGCGGAGGTGGGCAGGTATGCTCGGTAGCCTGGCCACCCGGCTGTCCCACAACACCCATCAAGAAATATCAAGGGTGCATTTAGGCAATTAGGGGGTCCTCACCGACCTCTTCTCTCACAGAAGCCAATTATTCCCTGGAGTCCAAATGTGAACAGGAATAAACAGCTCTTAATTGGTGCTTTCAGTTTTTAATGGACTTCCTGATGTTAAGAGAGAGTGACAGAGTGCAGTAGTTTACTTAATCATCAGGGGCCTTTCAGAGTTTTGCCTTGTGTGCGGTGCTTTTTATCAAGCTTGGGAGGAGGGAGATGTTTGTGGGTACCAGGGTTTTATTATTCCCTCTCCTTTTTTTTTTTTTTGGTGTAAGTGGCATCTTAATAAAAAGCTGCTCCTAAATGAAATAATTGCTCCCTCTACTTGGGCATTATGATAATTATCAATAGAATATGGAATCAGCTTTGGGTTTTCAGAAAAAGAATCCAAACAAACCTTAAATAAAGAGGGTTTTATTTAAGGTCTCCAATTAGAGTAAACAAGATTTTGAGGCTTTTTACTCTTTTGTTTTCTCTGGTAGGATTGTGCATACTAGTGTGCTGTGCAAGGTTGTTATTTGCTTTATAAAATGTAGACTGTTTGGGGGGATTAGACCCAGTTGGGGGAAGAGGTCTTATTCCCCCAGATTTCACTTTGGTCAGTCTCATAAGCCCTTGGACGTTTCACCCCTTGCTCTTCTCTGGCAACCCACCCTTCACCCTCTTATGTGTGTGTGTGCCTAGTCACCCTCATAAGCAGCTCCAAAGTTATTCTCCTTAAAAGTTTCTAAAAAAATCTCCCTTCAATAATTTCTCAAAGAGACAGTGGCAGCTCAGATGCCTGGGGATCAATGTGTGTGGCCCTAAATGAGGTGGGTGTTAACCTTAGGACTAATCAGAGATGCTGGGTCATCTGTAACCTGTGATGCCCCAGGCTTTGTGTGTTCTCTCTCTTCTTCCACCTGAACAGATAATGTTGAATTCTCTGCATAAATATGAACCCCAGGTTCACATAGTGCGTGTTGGAGATGCCCATCGAATGGTGATGAACTGCTCCTTCCCTGAAACCCAGTTCATAGCTGTGACTGCCTATCAGAACGAGGAGGTGAGTGTGTGTGTGTATGTATGTGTAAATGTCACCTGGGGGAGTGTAGTGGGACGAGGGGGTGGTGCTTTTATTGCTATGGCCAAACTTGGATGAAAGGTAGGTTTTCTAACATTCAGATAGATACACTCAGATAGACTCGGTAGAGACAAAGTTAAACAGTGTGGTAATCACTTTCCACCTCCTTCTCCCTGCTTGCCAAAGCTCCACCAGTGTTTCTTCTCCTGGTGCCAATGAGGCACAGTGGTGTATTGTAATACAACCAGCAGAAATGCAGGAGTCTTTGTTTCCAGGCCCTTGACCTGACAAAGCTAGGTGTCTCTCCTGCTCTAAAGCAAGTCTGTGGGAATTGATCCAACCGTGCACCCTCTTTGGGTTTGTGTTATACTATCTGTCCCACTTGTTAGCTTTTTTGAGGCCATATGTAGATCTTTCCCTGCCTAACTTGGGCCACTCTGATGGTTACAGCTGAAGAGCCAGCATCTGGCCTCTGTAAACTCAGTGGGAGCAAAATTTTTTTGGTTCATCCACCTACTATAGGAATTTCCAGGACTGCCGGTCACCAGGATACCTGATCGGTTGGATTCTTTTTGCTTAAACTTTAAAAGATTATTAAAAATTGAAGTATAGTTGCTTTACAATGTTTTTATTTTCTGCTGTACAACAAAGTGATTCAGTTATGCATAGATATATGCATATTCTCTTTTTATGTTCCTTTTTTTAGTGGTTTATCTCAGAATATTGAATATAATTTCCCATTCTATACAGAAGGATCTTGCTGTTTTTCCATTCTATGTATTTAATAGTTTGCATTTAAGCCTAAACTCCCAGTTCATCCCTCCTCCACCCATAAACATTTTTTTAATGGTAATAATACATGCTTATTAAAAAAAAACTTCACATGATAAACAAATAGTATGGAAGTATATACAATGAAATGAAAAGTTAGAGGTAAAAATTTACTCTTTCCCTATTTTGTGAATCCTACACCCCAGGGACACTACAAATAATAGCTTAGAGTGTGCTTTTTTCCCACACATATTCTGTTCATTTATAAATATGCACAATGTATAGATTTCCTCACACAAATTGGCTCGTGTTCATAATAGTATGCAATTTCTTTCTATGTAAATATCTTTCTATGTAAATTGGATTAGGATTTATCTCCTTTTCTGAAATTATTGCGGAGGATACACTGTATTTCAGGCAATCAGTTTCCCACCTAAATGATGTTTAGGTCATTTCCAGTTGTTTTATTTTCTATGATAAATAATATTGCAAAGAATATTAAGCACTCAGAAATGGAATTGTTCTGTCAAGGAGAGTGTATGTTTAGAACTATGATAGACAAAGCCCCATTGCCTCCCTCCAAAGAGTGTATCCATTTTATAATTCCCACACCAGTCTCAACACTGGTGATTGCTTACATTTTCAGCTTTGATAATTCAATTGGATAGGAAAAATGGTATCTTATTGTTGCTTTAATTTGCATTTCTTTATGTGGAAGCTTTATAAGATTTTTAGGCTCCCATCCAGCTAACTGAGTCAGAATCTCCAGGGAGAATACCCAGAATCCGGTTTTAATAGTCTTCTTAAAGGATTCTGATGATCATCCAGGTTTGGAAACTACTGCCTTAGTGCCTACAGATGATGTGCAGGGAAATGTAATTTCTTTTCTATAGCTAATCTGGCCTCTCAGCTGAGCCCTTTAGCAGGTCAGTGGAAAGAAAAATTAACCAAATATCTGAAAATTTAAACAGGCCCTCAAATACTGTTCAGTTTTTATAGGCTGACACATTTTGTTTCTCAGATTGCCTTTCATCCCCTTTTACACTCTGTAGGATGGCCTCTGGGTTTATGAAGGGAGAGTGGGCTTTTGCAACTTTGGAAAGTGAGGAGGAGTTGGGGGCCACATCCTGGCCTCCTCTGTTCTCTGGATAATGTCCCTTATTCACTGACATGCTGCCTGTTCCCTTAGTCCATGGCAGGTGGAACCTGTCATCTGGTTGCCCTCTGGCTAAGTGCTCAGATTTTCCTGGACACGTGCTGGAGGGTTCCCTCTGAACTAGCAGCAAGGCTAAGGCTATGTTTCCAACAGGCTACTAGCCTGATGCTGTAATTCTGGTCTTGGACATGCTGCAAGGGAATCAAACCTGGGAAACTCTAACCTCGGAGCCTCTGTCTCCTGACAACGTATCTCTGCCAATGTAAATGCACCCTGAGAGTGGGCACAGGGGTGGATGAGGGAGCCAAAAATCTTCTTTTATTCAGCAAATATTTGTTGGGTATTACTACAGGCTGGATGTTTTCCTACATGCTGGTAATACTGCACTGTACTCAAGGCACTTACATCCTGGTGAGAAGAGATGAAAATGATAAATATATATTTGGTGAGATGGCTCTGAAGGAAAATGAAGTAGGCTAAGGCTAGGGGAGATAAAGGGTGAAAGTAGGTGGAATTGATAGTTTGTGTGTGTGTGTGCGTGTGTGTAAACATGGCCCAAAGGGTAAGTAATTATTTAAGAGGTCAGGGAGTTGATTCTAGTCTGTGCTTGAGAGTCTAGAGACAGGTGTTCATCAGTATACTCTCCTTTGTGTCCCAGTGACTAGAAAAGTAACTGACAGATGGTGGGTGTTCAATTACTGTTGAAAAAAATGAATGAATAATAGAATAAATGCTAGATTTAGCACATCAGGTTTGTGCAATTTTGTTGCTTTGTCGTTTCTTTGCTCACTTTATACTGCATTTGCCATTTTCACTATATGTGACAATAAAATATTTCTTGTTGGACAGTGCAATAGTGATTTTGTGCAGAAGGAAGCAAAGAAACATGGAGAGGGAGAAAAAAAGAGAGAGGAGAATTATTCTGATTTTACAGAAATTAACAGGTGAAGATAAAGTGTTCTGTTCCCCACGCATATTCTACTTTCACTAACACTTCTTGTCTTTGTAAATACAAGATAACAGCTCTCAAAATCAAGTACAACCCTTTTGCCAAAGCCTTCTTGGATGCTAAGGAAAGGTGAGTAGAGAAATTTCAGGGAAATCTTATGATCTTTGCAAATATGAAGTTTATAATAATCTTGGAAGGAACCATTTGCATTACCTTTGATAGAAACATGTTTTTAATATTTAATTCAGTGTCCAACAAAATCAGCAAGATATAACAAATTTATAATTACTTGTCCTTTATAATAGGGGTCCAGGAGAACCTGGGGCTTCCCAGGTGGCTCAGTGTTAAATAATTCGCCTGCCAATGCAGGAAATGTGATTTGATCCCTGAGTCAGGAAGACCCCTGGAGAAGGAAATGACAACCAACTCCAATATTCTTGCCTGGGAAATCCCATGCGCAGAGGAGACTCGTGGGCTACAGTCCATGGGTCACAAGGAGTTGGACATGACTTAGCAGATAAACAACAGGAGGACCTGGAACTGGCCATGTTTTATCTGCCCTGTCTTATGATAGATTCTTAAAACTAATATAATCACATTAAAAAAAACTAAATTATTTAAATTTTAAATAGTTCAATCTTCCTTTACCACAGTTGTCTGAGTAGTACGATTTCAATAAATTTTTTAAAGCTAGATTTCACCTAGGAAAAGTGAGTAATTCATAAACATGAGAGGCTCATGTCTTTCAGAAGTCAGAAACTTCTGGGGCTTGTGAATGATTTCCTTTGAAGTGTTGAGATTTTGTTGTTTCTGTTTCAAATCTTTACACTAATTCCTATAACTTTCTAATCTTTCTTTTTCATCATAAAGGCTCTAGACTAATGGACAGGTATTTATAATAATGTGTCACGGGGGTCTGTCCTGTCAATATTTGACTTAATTTTGATAATGTAGAAGAAATACCTTTTTTTCAGATAAGAAAAGTCATATAATAAAAATATTCAGGACTTTGAGAGAGAGAGATCCTGGCTTTGAGTCCTGGCTTTACCATTTCCTAACTTGCATAAGTCAATTTGCTTTTCTGAGACCCACTTTCTAAATCTGCAAAAGCATGTAGTAATATTCTATCATAGGATAATTGGTGGACCTAGCATGTCACAGATGTGACTGTGCCCTGAAGTCCTATGCAAATCTTAGCTGCTGTAATCATTGCTTGAATTTTGGCAAGCAGAAACACTGACCACAAATCAGTAAGATCAAGCTACATAGTGATAGGTGTGCTGCTGCTGCTGCTGCTAAGTAGCTTCAGTCGTGTCCGACTCTGTGCGACTCCACAGACGGCAGCCCATTGGGCTCCGCCATCCCTGGGATTCTCCAGGCAAGAACACTGGAGTGGGTTGCCATTTCCTTCTCCAATGCATGAAAGTGAAAAGTGAAAGTGAAGTCGCTCAGTCATGTCTGACTCAGCGACCCCATGGACTGCAGCCTACCAGGCTCCTCCGTCCATGGGAGTTTCCAGGCAAGAGTACTGGAGTGGGGTGCCATTGCCTTCTCCAAGTGATAGGTGTAAATAAGGTAAATTGGATTGACTGTAAAGTTGCAATTCAAAGAGCAATTGCACAAGAACATAAAGTAGGAGGAGAATGGGGGAAAGATAGCAGTTTGAGGGGAAAAAAGTGTTTGATTTTCTTATTTCAAGAAATTTATTGCTCTCCAAAGACAATCTTGGGGTACTTGATGCTGGATGTGAATGGTAAGCTGGACAGCTATGGTGCACTTTCATTGCTCTTTCAGGAACCACCTCAAGGATATTCCAGAAGCTATGTCTGAAAGCCAGCATGTGACCTATTCTCACTGTGAGTTGGGTGAACCCTGGATAGGAGGGGCCTGGGGCTACACTAGGGGCATCTCCCCCATGCTCAGACTTTTTACCTGTCATGACTGCTTCAGGCTTGTTCCCAATATTCTATCAAGACCCAATGGTTATTTCTTCCACTCAAGACAAGTATATGCCCTTTCAAGAATTCCCAGAGAGAACCACTGCTCCTGGGGGAGTGTACACAAATCCAAGGCAGGAGAGAAAAATGGAAATAGTGGATTTCTTTGACTCCCATTTTTGTGTCAGGGAAGCTAAAAAGCTCATAAAAGTGCATTCTGGTTATAGGTTCTGCCCTGACACTCCACTCCTGCTTCGGGGTTTCCTTGTTCTTAGTACTGTCTGGTTTTTGAGTTTATCACCATTGCCACGCCTCAGGAAGGCCACAGCTTTGCACATGAGGAAACTTCTGTATTTGTTGACTGGAAAACTGCAGTATTAGTGGAGTCATATACCTGGAATTCTGCAGGTAGACTGGATGAACCTGATAGGGTGCCACCCTCTCCATGTCTCAGAACAGAGAGGGGGCTCCACAGGGGAGCAAGTCCTCTGAAGCTGCAGCAGTAATCCAAGGTCAGTAGCATCAGTGTCTGAGATACCCTTTAATTTAGAGTATAATGGTTTGCTAAGACCCCTTCTGCAGTTTTCCAGCTATGAAATTCTTTACTCCCTCCTTCCCCTAAAGTTCGATGCATTTTTCATTGCAGAAGTGGCAGTATAACCACATAAAGAGAAACAACTCTCAGAAAATAACTTTAAAAAAACCTTTTCTCCGAAGTCTTTTTTTTCTTTGTCTAGTTACCATCTGTCACCATACAAAGTTATTACAATATTATGGACTATATTCCCCATACTGCACATTTCATCCTCATGACTCATTCGTGACTGGAATTTTGTACCTCTTCATCTCCCTCACCTATTTATTTCCTCCCCACCATCTGGTAACTACTTGTTTGTTCTCTATATCTATGAGTCTGTTCTGTTTTGTTATGTTTGTTCATGTGGCTTGTTTTTTAGATTCCATGTATAAGTGAAATCATATGGTATTTATCTTTTTTTACCTGACTTATTTTTTACCTGACTTATACCTGACTTAGTATAATACCCTCTAAGTCCATCCATGATTTTGAAAATGGCATGATTATTTTTTATGGCTGAATAATATTTCATCATATGTGTGTATATATATATACCTTCTTTATTCATTTATCTCTTGGTGGTCACTTGGTTTGCTTCATTTCCCTGGCTATTGTAAATAGTGCTGCAATGTTATTTTTTGTTTTGCTTTGTAACTTTCTTTTTGTGGTGCTGTTGTCTGACTTTGGTATCATGGTGATGCTGGCCTCATAGAATGCATTCAGAAGCATTCCTTCCTCTTCAGTTTTTGGGATAGTTTGAGAAGGATAGACGTTTACTTCTTAAAACATTTGGTAGAATTCAACTTTTGTTTGTTGGGAGTTTTTTGATTACTAATTAAATTTCATTATTGGTAATCAATTCGGAGAGGGCAATGGCACCCCACTCCAGTACTCTTGCCTGGAAACTCCCATGGATGGAGGAGCCTGGTGGGCTGCAGTCCATGGGGTCGCTGAGTCAGACATGACTGAGCGACTTCACTTTCACTTTTCACTTTCATGCATTGGAGAAAGAAATGGCAACCCACTCCAGTGTTCTTGCCTGGAGAACCCCAGGGATGGCGGAGCCCAATGGGCTGCCGTCTGTGGGGTTGCACAGAGTCGGACACGACTGAAGTGACTTAGCGGTAGCGGTAATCAATTTGTTCATATTTTCTATTTCTTCCTGATTCAGTTGTGGGAGATGGTACATTTCTAATAATTTATCCAAGAAAAGCACTTTTTAACTGACCTGGAATGAAAAGCTATTTTGTGTAGGATAGGATCACATGTGGAACCACACCGTTTCAAGTTCATGTGTTGCAACCTTCTCAGTAAACATCCTTACATGTGGCAAACTTCATGAATAAAAGTCTGGTTCTGCCTGGCTTTGCTTACTGAGCACCTGACTCTTGATTCTGTCATTCAGATAGTGATCCCTTGTGCCACATGTCTATACAACAAAGAGAAAATGAAGATAACAAAATGATTTATTGAGAATGACTGACCTACATTTTGTAATATGAATTGTGTACAATTTGTTTACTTATACTTACAAAGTATTAAGCAAATGGTTTTAATAAAAGTTCTATTTCCATGTCACAAAAGCCTTGGTGACAATCCCTAGTCAATGTTCTTAAGGAACATTTCTGGTCCTGTCTGAATCTTTATCTGTGGGCCCCTCAGTTGAGAGATGGTTGGCCAAAGGATGTGCTTCTTGTTCTAGGGCCTCTCTGTCCTTTCCTGTGAATTCACTTGAAGTAAAGCCTTTTCCTCATAATACTTACTACATTTTTTATTGTGGCTTAAGACCACAATATAAAATGCACCTTCACAAGAATTGTAAGTATACTACAATATTGTCAATCACATGCACATTTTGGTGCAAAAGATTCCCAGAACCACCTGCTTGCCCCCTCCACCCCAATTCCTGCATGTTACTCATATACTACATATACTCACCAAACTGCATTTCTTCACATCTCCCTCCCCACAAAGCCCTTGGCCACTACCGTTCTACTCTATACCTCTATATCCATAGCCTTTAGATACCTAGTATGAGGAATCATGCTAGGTATATATATTTTATGACTGGCTGCTTCTGCTTATCCTAAGGTTCCTCAAGGCTCACCCATATAGTACCATATGACAGGATTTCCTTTTTAAGGATGAAATAATATTCACTTGCATATATATACCAAATTTGCCTATCCCATAATCTATTGATGGTCATTTAGGTTACTTACACCTCTTGGCAACTGTGAATAATGCTGCAATGAACATGAATGTGCAAATGTCTTTAATTCTCCTGGATATATAGCCAGAAATGGAATTGGTGGATCATGCAGTACTTCTATTTCTAATTTTTTAAGGAAACTCCATAGTGTTTTCCATGCCAGTTGCACCATTTTACATCCCCACGAACAATTCACAAGGGTTCCAGTTTCTCCACATTCTCACCAACACTTATTATATCCTAATCTTATTTGGATAATGGCCATCCTAATACTATGAGGTGATATCTTGTTTCGATTTGTGTTTTGCTAATGAATAGTGATGCTGGACATCTTTTCATATACATATTGGCTTTTTGTATATCTTTGAAGAAATGTCTGTTCAAGTCCTTTGCTTGTTTTAATTAGGATTTTTGTTGTTTTATTATTGAGTTATAAGAGATCTTTACATATTCTAGATGTGAATCCTTTTTATAGTTTTATAGTTTGCCAATATTCTCTTCCATCCTATAGGTTTCCCTTTTACTCTGTTGATTGTTTCTTTTGCCGTGCAGAAGTTTTAAAATTTGAAGTAGTTTGTCTATTTTTTGCTTTTGTTGTCTGTGCTTTTGGTGTCATATCTAAGAAATCATCGCCAAATCCAATATCATGAAGTTTTCCCCTGCATTTCTTATAGAAGTTTTATAGGTCTTACATTTATTTATTTATTTAACGTTAAAATTTTTATATGGTGTAATACGAGTTTAATTTATTTCTTTTGCATGTGGATATCCAGTTTTCCTAATACTGTTCACTGAAGAGACTATCCTTTCCCCATCGTGTAGTCATGGCACCCTTGTTGAAGATTATTTGACCATATAAGTGGAGTTTATCTATAGGCTCTCTTTTCTTCCATTGGTCTATATGTCTTTATGCCAGCACCATACTAATTAGGGGGCTTCCCAGGTGGTTCAGTGGTAAACTATCTGCCTGCCAGTGCAGGAGACAGAGGAGATTGAGTTTGATCCCTGGTCAGGAAGATCCCCTGAAATAGGAAATGGCAACCCACTCTAGTAGTCTTGCCTGGAAAATTCCATGGACAGAGGAGCCTGGCAGGCTACAGTCCGTGGGGTTGCAAAGAGTCAGACACAAATGGGCAACTGAGCAGATACTATTAACAGTATTGTAGCTTTGTAATGTGTTTGAAATCAGGAACTATGAGGCCTCCAGCTTTATTTTTATTTCTCAGGATTGTTCTATTTGGAGTTCTTTGAGAATCTATATGAATTTTAGCATTGCTTTCTGTATCTGACAAAAGTGTCTTATGGATTTTGATAGAGATTTCTGTAGGTAGTATGAACATTTTAATAATATTAAGCCTTTCAATCCATGAACATAGGAAGTCTTTCCATTTATTTATATATTCTTTAATTTCTTTCATCTATATTTTGTAGTTTTCAGTGTACGAGTCTTTGCCATGTAGGTATATTTTGTTCCAAGGTGCTTTATTAATTGTGGTGCTATTCTAAATTGGATTGTTTTCTTAGTTATTTTTTGGGTTGTTCATTGTTAGTATATAGAAATGCAACTGATTTTTGTGTGTTGATTTTGTATCCTGCAACTGCTGAATTTGTTTATTATAAAAGTTTTTTGTGGAATATTCAGAGTTTTCTACATATAAGATTCTGTCATCTGTCATTCATATCATCTATGAACAGAGATAATTTTATTTCTTCATTTCAAATTTGGATGCCATTTCTTTCTTTCTTTTTCTTTATTCCTAATTGCTCTGACTAGGACTTCTAGTTCGATGCTGAATGGTAGTGGTAAGAGTGGCTATTCTTGTCCTGCTCATGATCTTGGAGGAAAAGCTTTCAGTTTTTTACCATTGAATATGGTGGTGAAATGGCAACCCACTCCAGTGTTCTTGCCTGGAGAATCCCAGGGATGGGGCAGCCTGGTGGGGTGCCATCTATGGGGTCACACAGAGTCAGACACGACTGAAGTGACTTAGCAGCAGCAGCAGCATGGTGTTAGCTGTGGGCTTGTCCTGTATGGCCTTTACTATGTTGAGACCATTTTCTTGTATTCTTTATTGAATGCTTTTACTGTGATAGGGTATTAAATTTTGTCATATGCTTTTTCCACATCAATTGAGATGGTCTTTCACAAACACATTTCTGTGAAATATTTTGCAGTTTTCCAAAATGATTTGCAAGATTCTTATCAAGTTGTGCTGGCCATCTCCCTCTCTTTTTCCCTTCAGAATCCTCTTTGTTGGGTGGTGATGGGAGGCATCATGTCTCCTCTTGCTTGGAGTGAGAACTAAAGATATTTTCTCACTTGGCAGAAACAGGGAGGGCTCTATTCTTTCTGGGTAACCAAATGAAACATTCTCTAGTAGCTATTAATCAGTGATTAACATATCATCTGACACCTCCTTCTTGGACTGACTTTTAATCCAATTAAGTCAGAAGCAACTTAACTTTTGTATTTTCTATTAACTTATACATTCAAATAATATTTTATATAGCTGTGATTCCAGCATTTCTTAAGAGATTTTCCAAACTTGATAGGACCTGTCATCCATCTCCAAAGAAGCCAACTTTGCTGCTAACGTGGAAGGGGAGTAGCAGCCGAGGTGGTAGTATCTAACTCCACACAGGTAGACATTGCCATTCACACAGAAATATAACTATGCGAAGTGGCTGGTAACCTGATTTTTGCTGTGGAAGTTCACAGAGTCTTCCTCTGTGTCTTCCTCTTATCTCTTCCAGTGGGAGGCTGGATCTTTTCCAATCCGGATGGAGTGTGCACAGCAGGAAACACCAATTACCAGTATACTACTCCTTTGCCTCTGTCTGCTCCCCACACCCACCATGGCTGTGAGCACTATCCTGGCATCCGAGGACACCACCGGCAGGCTCCCTACCCTTCTGTGTACATGCATAGAAATCATTCTCCCTCAGGTGTGTGATTCTGCTAACAATACCCTTGGGGGTTGTGGATGGTGGTAAGAAGTAGATAAACAACTAGTAGAAGTAAATATCTGAAGATAGAATCCATTTAATCTAATATATGTAATATTATTTATTATATATTAAAATTTTGATGTTTTATATACTAATAGTTGACTATATTATTATGGCATTATTAGTGTTTTATAATTATTTCAAATAATTAACAAAAGCTGGGAGACAACCAGTCTCCCAATTTCTAATGGGTGTGAAAGTCCTCCTCCCAGGGCGCTGGTGTACTAAGCAGTTTCAGGCTGCATCTCTAAAAGCCAGGTTAAGTCATGGAGTTCTGAGACCCTCAGCTCATTGCCATCACATGAGTCTTTTCTACGGTTGTAATACATGGCTCAGTCCAGAAAATATTGGGCCCAGTGTTGAAAAGCCATTAGGAAGTTTTGGGAAGCTAGCTCACTCTACATCCAGGCTTTGGTCTGATTCGGCAAATATTTATCAAGGATTGACTTTGTGCCAGGTTTTGTCCATGAACAAAATAGATTACAGCACCAATCATCTCACAGAGATTCTATTCTCATGTAGGGACACTAACACTAAATGAAACAAGTAAAATTCATGGTATGGGAGATAGAGGAGTGTGTTAGGATACCAGCCTCAGGGACATCCTGAGCTTTGTACCTGCAGATGACTTTGCTGGTCATCAGCTACCTGTCCCTGTGCTCCATCGCTGGCTACTCCCAGCAACCTTGAAGCAAGCTGCTTCCAGGAAGGGAGAAAATGGAGCTTAATGATATCAGAAACTGAGCAGGGGTCTCATTTACTTCTTGATTCTTTCCTGGGGTCAGCACACAAAACACATCTGAGCGTTTGCTATGCACCAGGCACTCTTCTAGGCAGGGGGGTAAGGAAGGTGATTAAGGTTTAATTTATTCCCTGGAGGATCTCAGGTTTGTGCAAATACATATAATTAATCCTAATACAGTATAGTGAGAGCTCTAATGTGGTCCTCAGACCTGTAGCATTCCCTGGGAACTTGTTAGAAATGTAGACTCTCAGGTTCTCCTTCTGAAAGAGTTTGCAGTTTAACAAAATCCCCAGGTGATTCTTATGCACATTAAAGTTGAGAAACATTCTATAATGCACACAAGCCATGGTGCTATGGGAATGAAAGAAAAGGGCAGCTAGGCTTAATGCTTAAGTTGAGATTTGAAGAATGAATAGAAAAGGATAAAGGTTGAAGTGGGCAGGGGTGAAAGATGGATGGATGACATGGGACACAGGCAGAAATGAAGGGCATTCCATGTAAGAGAGTGGTATGAGCAAAGGTAAAGAAGGAGGAGAGAACTAGGTTATCTGGGAATGGTTTGGGAAAAGAGTGGAGAAGGAGGGAGGCAATGTGGTGGATGCAGGAGTTGAGGCTGAGGGCCACACCATGAAAAGGAGTGACTTGGCCAGGGATGTACGTGAAATCCTCTTCTATCTTCCTATCTTTCCCCTTCTTCCTTCCCATCTTCTTTCCCTTCTTCCTCTCTGTTATATATGCACTATTTGTGCAAATGAAGATTCAAATACATAGAAGACACTATTCCTGAAATGTTTAAATCTCCCTGGGGTTGCTGAGAAAAATAGGTCCTGATCCTCAGAAATTTCATCTGAAGCACTGGTGGCCTTAGGCTTGTTTTGAGGGGATGATGACATGGCCCATTTTAAGGGGGATGTAAGCATGGTGACTTGAGTTAGATCTGGGTCAAAAAGGGAAAATCATCCCACCTGTCTGAGCCTCATCTATAAAATGGAGGTGAGAAGTTGTTATAAAGATTAAAAGATGAACAGTACATGACCCAGCTGGTAAAGAATCTGCCTGCAATGCTGGAGACCTGGGTTGGGAAGATACTCTGGAGAAGGGAAACACTACCCATTCCAATATTCTGGCCTGGAGAATTCCATGGACTGTATAGTTCATTGGGTCACAAAGAGTTGGACATGACTGAGAAACTTTCACTTTCAGTACGTGACATATGGTTGACATCCAATAAACTTCAATAAACCTAAGTTCCTCCCTCCTGTTTCCTTCTGAAAGTTCCTCCCTCCTGTTTCCTTCTGAAAGAGTTTAACAGTTTAACGTGCCAACAGTGTGTTGATACTTTCAACACACAAGCCATGGTTGTATTTTGGGGCACAAGCCATGGTTGTATTTTGACCTAGGATAATGTCATTGGTCACCATCTTTATATTTTCCATGCTTCATAAATTGAATTGTTATTTCCCATGCTTCATAAATTGAACTGTTGTTATTTCCCCAAAGTGAATTTGATAGAAAACTCCAGCAATAATCTGCAAGTTTTCTCTGGAGCTGATAATTGGACTTCCTTATCCTCCACACCCCACGCCAGCATCCTGTCTGTACCCCATACCAGCGGACCAGTCAATCCAGGGCCTAGGTAAGACCAACACAAGCAATTTGCTCATTATTCTTGGACGTTTACTTTTTAGCATGGGGCCTCAAATTCATATTTTTTTCCTGGAGTGCCTTGGTCTAAGCTTTTGTCCTGACTTCTAAGCCACTAAGAAGTGAAAATAACAAGGTCAGCTCTTTGCCCCTGGAAAAAGTGTGGTGAGAAAGCTCTACTCAGTCATGTACTCTTTTCATTTGTAACTTGGGTATTTTTTTAAGTGGGAAAAGATATTGTGGCCTGAGATTGTTTATCTCAAGTCAGGAAGAAATACTGTGAACAATGGTGGTAGCAAATAAATACTGAACATCAGGGAATTAAAAGGGAAAAGTGTAAATATGCACTGAAACCTCAAGACCCTTGATTGTCTATATCCTCAAAAGCTACTCATTCTAACAGGTGGACAGATTTTGGGCCCCTGGGCCTCAACCCAGGCAATAGGGCTGAGAGGATCTTGTAGGACCCATGGAATAACTCTTATACCAGAGACCAGCATTCAGTCCTGACTGTTGGAAATCAGTGTGATGAGTAGAAAGGAAAGGGGCCTGGAATCTGACAAATGTGGCCTTCAGTCCCAGTTTCACTTCTTATTGACTCTGTGACTTTAGGAAATTTTCTTAGCCTCACTAAGCTTAAACTTTCTTATCTGTAACATGGCAACAATATGAGCTACTCTGTAGAGTTATGTTGAACACCAAAATTTAAAAGAGCATAATATGTACTGTAAGCAATAACATTGTATCAATATATACATGTCTTGTTAAGTTCAACGTAATTAGGCAGAGTTTTGAGAAGGTCCAAAAAGCAATTCAAGATTAAAAGATGTCCTATCTTTTTTTGGGGGAGACGTTAGATGACTTATGACTTGCAGGTCTAAAAAAGTTTGCGGGTCATAGAACTTTGATTCACATCAATGCTCCTCACTCTTTAATGTGCATTAGAATCACCTGGGATTTTAGGGCCCAAGATTCTGCATTTTTAACAAGCTTCCAGTTCTCGCTGTAAACTGTGATCTTGATGTTGATGTTGATGTTGCTATGGCCCTTGAGCAATCTAGTGCTGTGCTGTTAAAGCAACAGCTTCCAGCTGCCTTTGGCTCCTGGACCCTTGTAATGCAACTGGTCCAAACTGAGATGGGCTGTAACACACAGAATGTTAAAGACAGTAGATAATAAAGAATAAATTCTTAATAATCTTTTATACTGATGCATGTAAAAATGATAGTTTAAATATTATCAGCTACAAAAAATATTATTAACAATAAGTTCTCAAGTGTGGTGTCTCAAAAATTTAGCCTCATATTTGTGGCTCCCATTTTATTTCTGTTGGACAGTGCTTGACTAGAGGACCTCAGGGAAATGCATTTATTGGTGCTGTGTTGGAAGTGAGGGAAAGAGTGTCCTTGAAGCTATTAGATAAATAACTATGTGCCAAATTCTGTACTAGATCCTTTATGTAAGTCATTTATTTATAGGATTCAAAGACATCCATGAGGCTGCTTTTAAAATTCCTATTTTCCTGATGGAGAAACTAAATCTCAGAGGCACTAAAAACTGCCTGAAGCTAAGACAGTAAATAAAGTAACTCAGAGCCCATAGTTTTTGAATCAGCCCAGGAAGCATCAGAAAGGGGCTCTGACTGTCATTGTAGAAGAATTTCTTTTGAAAACTGGGGAACTGGGGACAGAATCCCAGCAAGCTGAGCTGGCTAAAAACACCAACCACCTCCATGGCCTATCTAGGTTTCTGCAGGTTTCACATGGTCCAGTGAGGTGTGTGGAATCTGAAATATGGCAGAGTTCAGGGTGGCATTTCTACCTCTGGTTTCTTCAGTGGCATGTTTAACCCATTGCTGACTCTAAATATTTTTCTAGAGAAAAGCAAAATGTGTTCGGTACTGTCATTGGGTAATGAACCTGTCATCAAGCAAAGTAGGGACTCTGAAAAGTGATGATGAAAATACTGGAAGCTATTTTGCCTGTGTTGACTGCAGTCATTTTAATCCAGGTTCTATGTTAAGGTGCAAAATTGGCTGCACACCACAGTCAACAGGAAAGCTTTAAAAAATTCTGATACTACATGCCAGACTAATTAGATCAGAATCTCTGGGGGTAGAACCTATGTGTCAGTAATGTTTTTAATTTGCTAAATGATTTCAATGTACAGTCAAGTTCGTGGCCCAGTGATGTAGGATAGAAAAGTCTAAGAAAGTGGTCCAGTTCACCGCCTTTCTACCAGGGATCAGAACTGACAGGTAGAAACCTGGAATGGAAGAATTAATTATAACAATCACCATCTACTGAGTGCTGTGTTTTGGATTTCACATACTCATTTTCTTATTCAATCCTCATAAAAATATTTAGTAAGATATGTTCAATTATCACTCCAAATCTTGAAGCTAAGGAAACTGAGGCTTATCTATTAAATAATTTGTTCAAAGTCACAGAGCTAATAAGCTGTAATGCTAGGATTTAAACCTAGATTTTCTGTGCTGGTTATCAGGCCACATCACCTCTCTTGGCCAGTGAGAGATCTTACTCACAGATTATACTACCCAGATAGCTTCCTTTCAACTCCCCTGCCCATTTACTCAGGTAGCAGGGGAAGCCTAGAGAAATAAAATGCTGTGTTAAAACTGAACAACTTGCTAGAGGCAAGGGCCAGCATCAAAATGCAGGTCTCAGGACACCTAATTGTATGCTTATTCTACTAGATCTTGCTGCTTCTCTGCAGAAATGGGACCAGTGTGTGTCAGAGCTGGAAATAAAGCCATGACTAGATACTGTCTTTCTAACTTGTGTCCCTCTCAGCACTGTGTATGTGCTAATCAGAAGGCAATCCTGTCTGGGAGTATCATCACCATTCTCTCTCTTTCTCTGTGTGTTTCTGCAGCCCATACCCATGCCTGTGGACCATCAACAACAGTGGCGGGGGCCCTGCTGGGTCGGGCTCAGAGGTGCATGCCACCTCCCCGGGAGCATTTCTCCTGGGTAACCCAGCTGTGACTTCGCCTGTCTCCACCCAGACACCCACTTCGGTTAGTGTGGAGGTTCTGGGGGAGCCTTCGCTGACCAGCATCGCCATGTCCACCTGGACAGCAGTGGCTTCACATTCCTTTACAGGCTGGGGTAGCCCAGGTAGGGGTGGGCACCATTCTCCCTCCTCACTGCATAGTTAAGCAGGATCCTAGTGAAGGTGTCATAGAGAATCTGCTAGATGTAGAGCTCTTGGAAGAACCACCTACTGATCCCAGTGAGTCAGACTGCAGAGTCTCCCCACCCAATGAAGTGGGTTGTAGCAGAAGCCTCCTAGGAAATTGGTTTAGATGACGCTAATTTTGTCACCTGCATCTCTCTACCATTTTCTCTTTGTGCTCCCATTTTTTTTCTGCAGCTTATCCATGCCATGCTTAGGCAACAAATGTTCGTTGAGTACCTTCCTTGTGCCCTGACCCTTACTCTCAAATGATTCTAGAAGGCTGCCCCTCCTGTTCTGTGGACATAGTGTAAAGCTGGTAAGTGAGCTCAAAATTTACCTAGCCTAAGGCTACTGCATCATAACTTTGTACAGTCTGAAAGGTATATGTAGCCACAGAGCTTCTGCTTTGAGACCAAGAGAGGGTGTAAGGCCATGGAGTGAAGTTAACAGAAGTAGAGTTAATTACATGTTATAGCACTGAGAATTGAGGAAATGAAATCATGTTGCTCCTTGGCTCAGAAACTTTGGATGACTCACCATCACCTACAGATCAAAGTTGATCTCCTCTGCCATCTGCCCTCAAAACATTTCTCCAGCTTTATCTCCCTGTTACCCCATTAGCATCCTCTGTTTCAGTCAAGGCATCCATTCTGCCTCTATCTTTTGAACATTCAGTGTTCTTTCCCACCTCTGTACCTTCTCTCCTGCCTGAAATTTCCTTCTCTGCTCAGTTCCACCTGTGCGAATCCTGCTTATCTCCCATGGACTGACCAGAGCATCACCTGCTGCACCAAGCATTTGATCTGCCTGGGTTCCCTGCCTTCCCACTGGTTTTGCCTCTGTTACAGAGCTCACCTCATGCTCCCTTGTATTTTTAGTACCTGTGTCTCTCTTCCACTAGACTGTGAGCCCCTTGAGGGAAAGGCCCAGCCTTCTCTGTTCCCCACAGCAGCACCTGGTTCTGTGCCTTGCCTATAGGAGGTGCCCAATAAACACTGGCTGAACTGAATGGATGTGAAGTGCATATGTGAAAAGGACAGCTATAGAGCTCACTGGAGGGCAGAGCTCAGAGATATATGTCTCAGAATGGGCAGCGGGTCAAAGTGGGAGATCGGGGACACTCTGGGTGTTACATTTGCAGTCCAGCCCTTTCTTAGTGATTGGTTGTATAAGGAGATGGTGTGGGCTAGGGTGATTGTTCCCAGACACTGGTCCTTGGATCCCCTTCTCTGAACCACATGGAACACTGAGAAATAAATTCTTCAGTACACTCCACAACTCTTGAATTAGAATCTTTGAAGGTGGAGTCCAGGAATCTGCGTTTCATACAAGTGTTCCAGACAATGGTCTCAGAGCCAAATTTGAAAATGGCTTGCCTGGAACAGAGAAACAGAATGATAAATACTCCTGGGATCTCATCAGATAAGAGCTTCAATCTCTGCACCATTCTAGGCCATTGCTATAGCCAATAAGCAGTATCACGTTTCATTGGTTTTCCTTTTCTACCCCCTACTGGATGTGCTGATGATTACAGGAGTGAGGTCTCCAGACCTGGATGATAGGTGGCTCTCCCACCATCAACAGCATGCTGCACTGACTGGGCAGCTTTCTTGGGTCATTCCTGAGGGTCTCTGAGAGTCCATTCGGAACCTGGCCATGGCTCAGCTGTTCCCACTGAGGCAGGAGACAGGCATTTATAACCGGTCTCCTGTTTACATTTCTTGAGGCAAGAAAAAGAGGGGCTTCAGGCCAGACATTTACAGCTGTTTGCATTTCTTGAAATAGACAATAGGTAGGCTCCAGGTTAGATATCTACAACCAGCCTCCTGTTTGGTCTTCTAAATGGAACTAACAAAGGAAACGGGATAAATAGTCAAGTTTTGTCTCCTGTGGACACCCTAAGGTAGCAGTCATGGCAGGAACATAGAGGAGCTAAACCTTGTTTGAATAAAGAATCAAGAGTTTATATATTTGCCATCCTTGGGGCAAGAGAGACATTTCACATGTGCAGAAAGGCTCCTTGGGGTCAAAAAGAATGGTGTACTTCCCCATAATATGTGATGTTAATATGTGATTCCATAGGCCTCTCAACTGGAATCCATCTTGGAAAACAGTTGTGTGTGCATGTTGGGAAGGGCTCTAAGGTAGGTCAGGTGTGGAAAAAGAAGCCAGATAATTGGCAGAAGATAAACAAAGATCGGAAGAACTGTCATATATAAATGACTTAAACACTTCTTTACTGTGCTCCTCCTCTCTGGGGGGACACCTATACCCTTTCTCTCTGGGTATGCCTTTCTCCCTTGCTTCCATCTTAAGAAACCATTCCTCGGTGTGCTGCCCCACTTGTTGTGCTGGGCCTCTAATAATAAGCTTCAAACCTGCATTTACAGTTTTTGCCTCCATAATAAAAGCATTTTTCACTGGAGGAAAGAGTCCAGAAAAATAGCTTCTAGCCTCTAGCCCTTGCTGGTCTGGTGGCTCAGTCTTCTTGTTTTCATCCCGGCTATCCAGGTTCAATTCCTGGGCAGGGAATTAAGTTCTCGCTTCATGTCACCATTCACTGCTGGGTACCAAGATCACTGCCACAGTTCCAGCAGTAGAGCCCATGCAAACCCACCCATGCCAACTCTTAGCCTGGGGCATCCAAACACAGCACTGTTGAGTCCTTGGCTCTTTCTACAGAGAAGGATCTTTTAACATGTTGTAGTTAGCTTGTTTTCTGGTGCCATTCCATTTTTGGACCTGGATCTCTGGCAATGATGCCACTCCAAACACATGGTGACCTTCAGTCAGTTCGGTTCAGTTCAGTTGCTCAGTCGTGTCCGACTCTTTGGGACCCCATGAACCGCAGCATGCCAGGCCTCCCTGTCCATCACCAACTCCTGGAGTTTACCAAACCCATGTCCATTGAGTCGGTGATGCCATCCAACCATCTCATCCTCTGTCGTCCCCTACTTCTTCTGCCCTCAATATTTCCCAGCATCAGGGTCTTTTCCAATGAGTCAGCTCTTTGCATCAGGTGGCCAAAGTATTGGAGTTTCAGCTTCAACATCAGTCCTTCCAAAGAACACCCAGGGCTGATCTCCTTTAGGATGGACTGGTTGGATCTCCTTGCAGTCCAAGGGACTCTCAAGAGTCTTCTCCAACACCACACTTCAAAAGCATCAATTCTTTGGTGCTCAGCCTTCTTCACGGTCCAACTCTCACATCCATACATGACCATAGGAAAAACCATAACCTTGACTAGACGGACCTTAGTTGGCAAAGTAATGTCTCTGCTTTTGAATATGCTATCTAGGTTGGTCATAACTTTTCTTCCAAAGAGTAAGCGTCTTTTAATTTCATGGCTGCAGTCACCAGCTGCAGTGATTTTGGAGCCCCCTAAAATAAAGTCTGACACTGTTTCCCCATCTATTTCCTATGAAGTGATGGGACCGGATGCCATGATCTTTGTTTTCTGAATGTTGAGCTTTAAGCCAACTTTTCCACTCTCCTCTTTCACTTTCATCATGAGGCTTTTTAGTTCCTCTTCACTTTCTGCCATAAGGGTGGTGTCATCTACACATCTGAGATTATTGATATTTCTCCTGGCAACCTTAATTCCAGCTTGTGCTACATCCAGCCTGGCATTTCACATGATGTACCACTTTGCATGTAAGTTAAATAAGCAGGGTGACAATATACAGCCTTGATGTACTCCTTTACCAATTTGGAACCAGTCTGTTGTTCCATGTCCAGTTCTAACTATTGCTTCCTGACCTGCATACAGATTTCTCAAGAGGCAGGTCAGGTGATCTGGTATTCCCATCTTTTTCAGAATTTTCCACAGTTTATTGTGATCCACACAGTCAAAGGCTTTGGCATAGTCAATAAAGCAGAAATAGATGTTTTTCTGGAACTCTCTTGCTTTTTTGATGACCCAGAGGATGTTGCAATTTGATCTCTGGTTCCCTTGCCTTTTCTAAATCCAGCTAGAACATCTGGAAGTTCATGATTCATGTTATTGATGAAACCTGGCTTGGAGAATTTTGAGCATTACTCTACTAGCATGTGAGATGAGTGCAATTGTGTGGTAGTTTGAACATTCTTTGGCATTGCCTTTCTTAGGGATTGGAATGAAAACTGACCTTTTCCAGTCCTGTGGCCACTGGTGAGTTTCCCCAATTTGCTGGCATATTGAGTGCAGCACCTTCACAGCATCATTTTTTAGGATTTGAAATAGCTCAACTGGAATTCCATCACCTCCACTAGCTTTGTTCATAGTGATGCTTCCTAAGGTCCATTTGACTTCACATTCCAGGATGTCTGGCTCTAGATGAGTGATCACACCTTCGTGACTATCTGGGTCATGAAGATCTTTTTTGTACAGTTCTATGTATTGTTGCCACCTCTTTTCTTTTTTTAAATAAAATTGTTTATTTTCTTTTTTTGGTAGTAATTTTATTTACTTATTGTTCATTTATTTATTTTACTTTACGATATTGTATTGGTTTTGCCATTCATTGACTTGAATCTGCCATGGATGTACACATGTTCCACATCCTGAACCCCTCTCCCATCTCCCTCCCCATTTCACCCCTCTGGGTCATCCCAGTGCATCAGCCCCGAGCACCTGTATCATGCACAGAACCTGGACTGGTGATTCATTTCACATATAATAATTTACATGTTTCAATGCCCTTCTCCCATATCATCCCGCCCTCACCCTCTCCCACAGAGTCCAAAAGACTGTTCAATACATCTGTATCTCTTTTGCTGTCTCGCATACAGTGTTATCATTACCATCTTTCTAAATTCCATATATATGCATTAGTATACTGTATTGGTGTGTTTCTTTCTGGGTTACTTCACCTCTTCTTAATATCTTCTGCTTCTGTTAGGTCCCTACCATTTCTGTCCTTTATTGAGCCCATCTTTGCATGAAATGTTCCCTTGGTATCTCTAATTTTTTTGAAGAGATCTCTAGTCTTTCCCATTCTGTTGTTTTCCTCTATTTCTTTGCATTGATCACTGAGGAAGGCTTTCTCATCTCTGCTTGCTATTCTTTGGAACTCTTCATCAAATGGGTATATCTTTCCTCTTCTCCTTTGCTTTTTGCTTCCCTTGTTTTCACAGCTATTTGAAAGGCCTCCTCAGACAGCCATTTTGCTTTTTCGCATTTCTCACTCTACCTACACTTATATCTTCTCCCCACCCTGCAACAAAGATACCCCTGCCATTTCAAGCCACCCCAGGACACCTCTTTGTGCCTTGCTCAATCTCGACCCACTACACGCCTACACATGCCACCCTAATCTTCCCCTCCCCAGTCTTTCCACCTCACCCCAACTGCCCTTCCACACATCAACCCAATCCATACCTGTCTTGGCCCAATCCACACCTCCACATACCTACTCGCTCCACTTCACACCTACCCACCTCACCCCAACCTGCCCTGACACATGACTACCCTCCATACTGCAATCTGTCTCACCACATACCTATGAGCCTCAACCCAGTGTGCCCCTCCACATACTTACCTGACATACTTGTACCCGCCATGTCACATGCTTACCCACTTCAACCCATCCCACTCTGCCACACAACTGTGCCTGCTATGCCTCAACCTGCCCTGGCATGCAACTAACCAACCCGCCACAACCCACCCAGAATACGCCTATTTACCTTGCCTCAACCCAAAGCTACAAATGCTTACTAACATTGTTCCAACTCATCTTGCCACACACCAGAGCCTCGCCCCACTCCAACCCTCCACATGTTTACATGTCTTGCACAAACCCGACTCACCGGAAATCTAAGTGCCTTGACAAACCTGCCTTGCCACACACCTACCTGCCTCACTCAATCCATCTCACCACATGTCTAATTGCCTCGCATCAAACTTGCTTTGCCAAATGCATACCTGCTTCTCCCAAATCTGCCCTGGCACATTCCTATTCCTGCCACTTTTAACCTCCCCACCGCATACCTTCATGCCTTGTCCAAACCCAACAAAATACATGACTACCCTCCTCACCCTAACCTGCCAAGCCACACACCTTCCTGACTTGTTCAACCCACTTCACCAGAGGGCTACCTGCCTGTTGTAAACCTGCTCTGACTCACATTCACCTGCCTTGTCCCAACCTGCTCTGCCACATGTCCACCAGTTTTGCACCCAATTGCTCCACTGCTTACCTCACTGCCTCATACCAACCTGGACAGCCTCACACGAACCTGGAGAGCCTCACGTCTACCTGCTTTGCCTCAACCCATCCTACCACGTGCCTATCCACCTCACCCCATTCATGTAACATATACCTACCTGCCTTGCCTCAGTGAACCACATGTCTACATGCTGTGCCAAACACCAATTCATCTCACTCCAACCCATACTGCCACACACTTACAGTTTGTCCCTACCAGCCTTGCCACATGCTTACACCCCTTAGTGCAAGAAATACCACAACACATCTGCCTTTCTCAGCTCACCCTGCTTCATTTCATGCTTAAACACCATGCCACACTCTGCCCCACCACGTGCCTACCCACCCTGCCCCAGTGCATCCCACCATGCAGCTTCACTCTAACCTGCCTTGCTACACCCCTACCTATCTCACCCCTACGAGGACTTTGAAATGGTTATCCATGTTGCCCAAACCCTACCTATGAGAGTACTACATACCTACTCATCTAACCTAACCTGCCCTGCCTATGCTTACCTGCTTCACTGAAATCACCCCACCACACACCTATCCAACTCACCCCAACCCACCTGCTAAATGAGTACCCACCTCACTTCAAATTGTCCCACCCATGCCAACTACCTCACACCAACTCACACCACCACACCCCTACCCACCTCACTTCAACCAGCCCTGTGACATGCCACTTGCCTTGTCCCAATCCTCCTTGCTGAACACCAGCCTGCCTTGTCCCAACCCACTGTATCACACTTCCTACATATGTTGTACCAACCAGCCTTGCCACATGAACAGCTAACCACCTTGCCCAGACTGCACAACTTCACTACTATATACCTCACAACTCACCCTGCCAAACTAATAGCCACCTGTCCTTAACCCATTCCACCACATGCCTACCAGCCTCACCCTAAGCCACACTGATTCACACCTATAGCCATGACAAACATGCACCTCCATATGCCTACCCACATTGTCTCAACCTGTCCAACCACATGCTGTTGCACCACTCAACAATCTTCCCTGCCAAACACCTACCCTCCTCTCTTTAACCCACCTATCACGTGCCTACAGACGCCACACTAACCTGCCGCGTAACGTGACTACCCACATCCACAAGCCTACCTGCCTTGCCCCAGCCCACTCAATTACACATCTGACTGCCTCACTCAAGCTGCCTTGCTATGCACCAACCATTTTTGCCCCAACCTGCCTTATCACACACCTATCCATCTTGCCCAATTCCTTTGTCAGACACTCACACAGCTTGCCCAAACAGGCCCCACACATGTGTACCCATCTCATATGGACTCATCCTTCCACACACCTACCCAGCTCACCCAACACACCCTGCCACAGGCCTACCCACTGTACCCCAACCTGCCTGGCACATGCCTACCTACCTCACCATAACCCACCCCACCATATGCTCAACTGTTTTGCACCAACCTGCCCAACCACATGTGCACCCTCACCACATGAAGCTGCCTCTCCACATGCATATTCAGCCTGCCCAACAAGCACCACTGCAGGCAAACTGCCTCACTCCAAGCCGACCTGCTACAGGTCTACTTTACTTACCTTACTGCCTGAGCACATGCCTATCTGCCTTGTCCCAACTCGGCCCTCCACATGCCTAGCCCCTTATCACAACCCACCCCCTTAAAATGTGTACCTGCCTTGCCTCAGTGTACCCCTTGACACACATACCTTCCTTGCTGGTAACCACCCTGCCATACACCTACCCGCCTCTTGCCAAATCACTCCAACTCATGCCAGCTGCCTCTTCCAACCCTGCCACATGTCTAACAGCCTCACCCCAACCCATCCCACCACACTCCGACATGCCTCATCCTAACCTGCCCCACTACACATTTACCCGCCAGACCCAACATACCCTATGACATGCCTTCATGCCTTGTTCCAACCATCCCCCCACACATGTGCCCATCTCTCTTCAACCTGAACTGCCACACACCCACTTGCCCATCCCTAACCCACACCACCACATGCCTACACCTGCCACCCTAATTTGCCCCACAATAAGCTTGGTCTGGACCTAACAGAAGCAGAAGATATTAAGAAGAGGTGGCAAGAATACATGGAAGAACTGTACAAAAAAGATCATCACAGCCCAGATAATCACGATGGTGTGATCACTCATCTAGAGCCAGACATCCTGGAATGTGAAGTCAAGTGGGTCTTAGAAGGCATCACTATGAACAAAGCTAATAGAGGTGATGGAATTCCAGTTGAGCTATTTCAAATCCTGAAAGATGATGCTGTGAAAGTGCTGCTTTCAATATGCCAGCAAATTTGGAAAACTCAGCAGTGGCCACAGGACTGGAAAAGGTCAGTTTTCATTTCAATCCCAAAGAAAGGCAATGCCAAAGAATGCTCCAACTACTGCACAATTGCACTCATCTCACATGCTAGTAAAGTAATGCTGAAAATTCACCAAGCCAGGCTTCAGCAATACGTGAATCGTGAACTCCCTGATGTTCAAGCTGGTCTTAGAAAAGGCAGAGGAACCAGAGATCAAATTGCCAACATCTGCTGGATCATGGAAAAAGCAAGAGAGTTCCAGAAAAACACCTACTTCTGCTTTATTGACTATGCCAAAGCCTTTGACTGTGTGGATCACAATAAACTGTGGAAAATTCTGAAAGAGACGGGAATACCAGACCACCTGACCTGCCTCTTGAGAAATCTGTATGCAGGTCAGGAAGCATTCCAGTGGTCATGTATGGATGTGAGAGTTGGACTGTGAAGAAGTCTGAGCGCCAAAGAATTGATGCTTTTGAACTGTGGTGTTGGAGAAGACTCTTGAGAGTCCCTTGGACTGCAAGGAGACCCAGCCAGTCCATTCTGGAGATCAGCCCTGGGATTTCTTTGGAAGGAATGATGCTAAAGCTGAAACTCCAGTACTTTGGCCACCTCATGCGAAGAGTTGACTCATTGGAAAAGACTCTGAATCTGGGAGGGATTGGGGGCAGGAGGAGAAGGGGACGACAGAGGATGAGATGGCTGGATGGCATCACTGACTCAATGGATGTGAGTCTGAGTGAACTCCGGGAGTTGGTGATGAACAGGGAGGCCTGGCGTGCTGTGATTCATGGGGTCGCAAAGAGTCAGACACGACTGAGTGACTGAACTGAACTGAACTGAAGCTTATCCACCTTGTCCTCTCATACCCCTCCAAATGTTTACCTGCCTCAACCCAGTACTTCCCACATACACCTATGCCCACACCCCCACTTTGATGTGCCACTCATTTATACCCCTCACCCATAACCATCCTGCCACATGCCTATCTGTGTCACCCCAATACGCCCAACCACGCACCTACCAGCCTTGTCCCAACCTGCCCCTCCGTTGGCTTACACACCAAGCGTAAACCTGACCCACTATCCGCTTCACCACAACTCACCCTGCCACACACCTACGCTTTCCATCCCAACCCACCACATGTTTACATGGCTCACCCAAACATGCCTTGCAACAAACCTACATGTGTTACATGAACTCACAGGTCCTCATGGCTACCAACACACCCCACCACATACCTACTCACCTAGTGTTAATGCACCCTGCCCACACACTTACCTGCCTTGTCCCAACCTGCCCCATGACACACCTACCTATTGTGCCTCAACCTGCACCACCACATGCCTAAAATCACCATATGAATTGCCTGGCCACATGCCTATGCACCTCGCCCAGCCACACACCACATGCCTATGCACCTCGCCCAGCCACACACCATCACATGCCTACCTGCCTCATTTCAACCCGCCCCACCACACACCTACCCTCTTCACCCCAACCTGCCCAACCACATGTCTCTCCACCTCATACCAACCTGCTCCACCACATGTTTATCCTTTTGCCCCAACCCGCCCTGCCACTTGCCTATTCCTGCCAACCCAAGACACCCACCACAAACTTATGCACCTCGCCAAAATCCAGTCCTCTTCAGCCTACTCTCTTGGCCCTAACCATCCCCATTACATGACCACCAACCTTGTCCCAACATGCCTACCTACATGGATACCCAACTCACCCAACCTGCACTGCCAACGACTATCTGCCATGACTATCTGCCTCACCCAATCTCATTCCACTGCACAACACCTGCCTCGCTCTAACCCATCGTGCAATGACCTAGCCACCTCAAGCAAAACGAACTTACCACACACCTACCTGCCTTACCCAACTCACCTTGCCACACAACTACCCTCCTCTCCCAACTTGCCCCATTACATGCCTATCCACTTCACCCCAAATTGTCTCACCACATACCTATCCACCTGTCCCAACTTGCCTCACCACAAGACTAGACATATTTTCCCATTCTGCCCCATGACACACCTACCCCTTTCTCCCCAACCCAGTCTTTAAACATCTAACTGCCGCCCCTCAACTGGCCCCACCAAAAGACTAGCTGCTAGCCCCAATGGACACTACCACACACCCAGCCACCTCACCCCCAAGTATCTAACCCCACCACCCTAATCTGCCATGCTACATGCATAACCTGCCCACCTCATGCCACCCAGCCACATACCTACTGTCATGCCCCAACCTGCATACCAGAAGTCTATCCACCTTGTCCAAACCCACACCACAACACAGCCACCTGCCTTGATCCCCCTACTCTGCTAAATGCCTATCCACTTCACCTGAATCAGCCCCAACACAAACCTACACATCTCAACTTAACTCACCTTGCCACATGCCAATCTCTGCATCCCTAATGCAATACCTCATGCCTACCTATTTCAACCCAACTCGCCCCTTCAAATGACTACCCGCCTTGCACCAAACTGGCCTGCCACACAATTATCCCACACCCCAATTTACATCTCCACACTCCTAACCCCGACACCCTTACACCCAGATACACACCTACATACCTTGGCCCATACCACCACAGACCTAACTGCTTGACTAACCCACCCAGACCTAATCCAGACCTAACCCACCCCGCCACATGCCTACCCACTTTACTCTAATCCACCCTCCCACATGCCAACCCACCTTAACCAAATCCACCTGGTCACACCCCTACCTGCCTTGGCCCAACACTTTCCAAGGATACATCCAATTCACCCCAAAAATGCCTACATGCCCTGCCCTGATCCACTCCATTGCAGGCCTACCAGTCTCATGCCAACCTGCCCAGACAAATGCCTACCCACTTAGTTCCATCCTACCCCACAACATGCCTACCCAACTTGCCTGAACCCAACCCTCCACATTCTTACACATTCCACTAAACCACACACCACCACAAGCCTAGTGGTTTGGACTCAGTTTGCCCTGCCAAAAGCCTACCACCCTCTCCCCAACCTGCCCCACCACTCACCTACTGTCTCACACTAACCCCCACCACATGCCTGCATACCTCTCCTTACCCCACCTCACCCCACACCTACCCTTGCCACCCCAAGTTGCTCAGCCTACACCTACATGCCTCACACCAACTCACCCCTCCAAATGCCTACCCAGCTCACCCCAACCCACCCAGCAACATGCCTATTGCTTCATTGTACCTATTGAACCAATGCCTATCTGCATCAACCCATCCTGCTGTGCCAAAAGCCTACTTCATTCACCCCAAACCTCCCCTCCCCAAACCTACTCATGTCTCAAAATCCACTCTGACTCAGGACTACCTGCCTTGCCCCAGCCTACTCTGCAACACACCTACCCATCTCGTCCCAACCTGCCTCACCACACATTGAGAAACCTCACCTGAACCCACCCCCAAGATGCATAGCCAATTCAGCACAACTGGCTCTGCCACATGCCGAGCTGACTCACTCCAAAGGACCCCACCATGGGCCTACCTACTGCACCACAATCCACACTGCCACATGAAAATCCTCTCCATATGTCAACTTCCTTCTTAAAACCTGCACTTAAACTTGCCTACCCACTTCATCCCAACCTGCCCCACCAAAGGCCTATCCCCCTTGCACTGACTCACTCCTCCATATGCCTACCCATTTTGCCCATCACACCCAGTTACACACCTAACCACCTTTCCCCAACCCACCCCACAGCACACATCCCACTTCATACCAAATAGACCTACCACAAGCCTACCTACCTCACCCCAACACGCCCCACCACGTAACTACATGCCTCCTGCCAACCACCTGGTAATAAGCCTACACATCTCACCTTACAATGCCTTGCCACGTGCCTATGTACCTCACCCCAACAGATCCCCTATGTGCATAGCTACCTAGCCCCAACTGCCCTCGCCATATGCATAACTGACTCATTCCAATAGACCCCACCATAGGCCTACTTGCTCTGCCTCAACCCACACTGAAAAACAAAAACCCGCCTTGCCGTAACCCTCTGAAACACACTGACAGCCACCCCAATCTGCAATGCCACATGCCTACCTCCTTGCCTGAACTTGTCACACCACACACCTATGTGCCTTGCCCAAACCTTCTAACCCCATGCCTACCACCACCCCCTTGCCTACACATGACACCCTATGCTGACCTTCCACTTGCCCAACTGCCTGGCCCCATCCCACCTGACAAGTGCTTACCCCTGTTACCCCAATATGCCCTGCCACATGCCTAACCTTGTCACCCCTACCAGCCCTGCCACTTGCCTACCCACCTCACCACAACATACCTCACCTATATGCATCCTGCCAACCCACCTGGTAACCCTCCAACCCACCTCACTCTAATCCACCCTGTCAAAGGCCTTCCCGCCTCACCCCAACCTGCCCAAGCAGAAGCCTAACCACCTCACCTGAATTGGTCACTCCCCATGCCCACTTGCTCTGCCATATGCTGCTCTGCCACAAGCCCGGTGGCCACATCTCAACTCATTTTGACACAGGTCTAAGAGCCTTGCCCCAACATGCCCAGAAACACGCCAGCCTCCACCACCTCAGTATGCCCCATCACTTGTCTACCCACTTCACTACAACCTGCCCCACGATGTGCGTACCTACATCACCTTAACCAGCCCCACCACACACCTACCCCCACCACCCTAAACTGCCCAGCCTATGCTTACCTGCCCCACACCAATTTTCCCTCCAAACGCCTACCTGCATTGCCCCAACCCACCCTGACACATGCTTACCTGCCTCGCTGAATCTGTCCAGCCAATGCTTACCCATTTTGCCCCATTCTATAGTGCCAAATGCCCTACCCTATTCACCACAAAACTCTGCCACACATCCACATATTGTCAACCCAGTATGACTCATGTTTACCCACCTTGCTGCAACCTGTACTGCCCATACCTACCCAACTCAACCCAACCCACCTTGCCATATGCAGACCAGCCTCACATCTCACCTTGTCACATGGCAACACAGCTCACTCCAACATACCCCACAACAATCCTACCCACCTCATATGGACTTAACCCTTGATATGCCTGCCTGCTTCAGCCAACATGTCCCATCTCACACATACACACCCTGCTCAAATATGGCCTCAGTTCAGTTCAGTTCAGTTGCTCAGTCGTGTCCGACTCTTTGCGACCCCATGAATCGCAGCACGCCAGGCCTCCCTGTTCATCACCATCCCTCGGAGTTCACTCAGACTCACGCCCATTGAGTCCGTGATGCCATCCAGCCATCTCATCCTCGGTCGTCCCCTTCTCCTCCTGCCCCCAATCCCTCCCAGCATCAGAGTCTTTTCCAATGAATCAACTCTTCGCATGAGGTGGCCAAAGTACTGGAGTTTCAGCTTTAGCATCATTCCTTCCAAAGAACACCCAGGGTTGATCTCCTTCAGAATGGACTGGTTGGATCTTCTTGCAGTCCGAGGGACTCTCAAGAGTCTTCTCCAACACCACAGTTCAAAAGCATCAACTCTTCAGTGCTCTGCCTTCTTCACAGTCCAACTCTCACATCCATACATGACCACAGGAAAACCACAGCCTTGACTAGACGGACCTTAGTCGGCAAAGTAATGTCTCTGCTTTTGAAAATGCTATGTAGGTTGGACATAACTTTTCTTCCAAACATGCCCTACCACATGCTTACTCTCTTCTCTCCCCTACCTACCTTGCCACAATCCACTCCACCACAAACCTATCTTCCATCTCTTCACACACCTACCTGTTTTATCCATCACACTCTCCGTACACCTAACCACCCAGGCCACCGGACCTTGCACCAAACCACCTCATCACATGCCTACCTGCCTTGCTGAACCCATCCAGCTTTCACCAACACATTTGACCCAATCAACTTCACCAAACTCCTACCCTATTCATTCCAAATCTCCCACCTAACATGCCTAACCATCTCTTGCCAACTTGCTCTGACATACCTATCTGCCTCACCTCAACCGACCCTGCCACAAACCTACCCACCTCTTACCCACCTGCCTCTCTACATGTTGATCATCCTTCCCCCAACCTGCCTCATGACATGCCAATCCGCCTCACTCCAACCCATCTCCTGCCTACATAACCACCTCACCCCAACTGGGCTCTACATACTCCTAGGTGCCTCACCTCAATGGACCCAATCAGAGGCCTACATGCCTTGCCCCAACCAACTTCATCACATGAAAATGTGCCTTGCCACAGCTTCCTCCCACAAAACTACACATGCCACCCCAATCTGCAATACCAAACATCTGCCAGATTCACTGAAACCTGCCCAGTCACATGCCTACTGCCTCACTCTAACTTGTCCCACCAAATGCCTATTCTCCTTTCCAAACCCACCATGTCACATGCCTATCAACTGGCCCCAACTTGCCCCACCACATGTTTACTGTCTATCCTTAACCTGCCCCACAATCCACCTACATGTGGAGCCCAAACCTACCTTTTTCACATGCCTACCCACCTTATCCAACCGTCTGACAAATGGCCACCCCACCACCCAATCCGCCCTGCCACATGCTTAACCCTGTCACCCCTAATTGCCCTGCCACTGGTCTATCTGCCTCACCCCAAACTGGCATGCCAGACACTTAGGTAGGCCTCATCCCAACATATCCTTCAACATGCTTATCCACCATGCTTTAACCTGCTCTGCCACACGCCTAACCCCTCACCCCAAGCAGTCCTGCCCCGTGCCTACATGCTTCACTCCAATTTGACCCCAAACACAGATACACAAGTTGCTCCAGCATGTTCCTCTACATGCCTACCAGCCTAATTTCAATGCAACCTGCTACAAACCTACCACCACATCATGCCGTGCCCTGTAACATGCCTATATGCATCACCCTAAACTATCCCACCACATATCTACTCACCTGGCACCAACCTGCCCAGAAAATGCCTACCTTACATGCCATCTTTCCTTAACACATCCTGCCACATGATTACACCCACCACCCTAACCTACCCTGCCAGACACCAACCTACCTTTCCAAACCTGAACCTCCTCATGCCTACCCACCTCGCCAAACCCCTCCACCACATGGCTACCCACCCTATCTCAATCCTTTTTGCCACACATCTACCTACCACACACCAAACCACCACATGACATGCCTACCTGCCTTACCTAAACTGGCCCAGCCATGTGCATACTTACCTTGCCCCAAGCTGTTCTGCTATATGCCTACCTGCCTATCCTTAACCCACCTAACCACACACACATACACTAGGCAGCCTAACCTACCCCAACACATGTTAACCTGCCTAATCCTGACATACCCCTTGACAGGCCTACCCTTCGTGCCTCTAGCTGCCCCTGTAATGCCTATATTCCTTCTGCCACCCCACCTTGTTCCATGCCTACCCACATCACCCAAACCTGTTCCACAAATACCTATCCCTGACACCCCAATCTACCCTGCCACAAGCTTCAACATGTCACTGCAACTTGCCTTGCCACATCCCTCCCAACTTGTTCCATCCCACAGTGTCACATGCCAATACAACTCTCCACAACACCCCACAACATGCCCACTCATATCTCATGAACTCACACCTCCTCACACCTAACTACCTGACCCAAATCACACCATCACACTCCTACCTGCCTCTCCACAACCCATCCAACAATATGCTTACCTGCTTCAGCCCACATTGAAACACTGGAGGCCTAACAGCCTTGATCCAACCCACTCCTTATCATACACACTCACCATGCCTTACCTGTTCTTCAGTGACACAAACCTACCTGCCTCAACCTAACCTGTGTTTGCCTAGCTATCTTGCCAGAACTGGCCACATCACACCCCTACCCATATTACCACAACAACCACATATGCCATCCTCACCCCAGCCCATACCACCTCACATCTGCTCTTGAAAGGTTGTTGTTGACCCATGAAAAGACGCCGGGATTCTTGGCCTCCAGAGGAGAATTCAATCTGGGGCCAGAGATGAGGCTTGATCACTCAGAGATTTTGTGTAATAAAGTTTTATTAAAATATAAAGGAGATAGAGAAAGCTTCTGACACAGGCATCAGAAGGGGGCAGAAAGAGTACCCCGCCGCTAGTTTTTAGCTGGATGTTATACAGTCACTAGCAGTCTGTTAATGAAAGAAAAGAATGTCTTATAATTCAGAATGGCACCAGGCCCCTCATCCATAAGATGTATTTTGGGATAATCTTGGCACCAATGAGTCATACCAGGCAATAAAACGATTGACTTGAATCTTGTAGAAGGGCAGATTACCATATAAATACTTTTGTTTACATAGATTAGGGGAACAATGTCTGAGTATAACATAATGGTTTGTCAAGTCTGTTCTGAGCCATTAGGAGGAACTGACTTGAAGAATAGTGTGGGGTAAATGCATAGTACATTAACATAGCTTAAGACAAACATTTTCATAAGAAAAATGCATTGGTTAACTCAAGGTTTGAGAATAGTTAACTTCAGGTGGAACCAGATGTCATTATGGCAGCACAGTATTTTAAGAGAAATCTCCTTTTAAATTTGTATAGAGAAGGGGAAAAAATATATATCACTAGTTTGTTTCCTCCTGTCGCTAAACAGAGAGATAAAAATATCTGACACTTGCAGCCTATTTTCTCTGTTTGGAGACCCCTGACCTTCCTGCCTGTTACCCTCTCACTCTTTTCATCCCAAACCACCACATTACATACCTACCCACCTCATCCCAACTTGCCTCACCTCATGCCTACTTGCTTTGCCCTAACGGGCCCCTCACCCAATATACCCCTCTACATACCTACTACCCTCATTGCAATACACATGGAAAATGCCTACCCCTGTCACCAATATCTAACCTGCCACACTCAGGTTCACAAATAGCATATTTCCCTGCATTTTCAGAGCAGTGGAAAGATACACCAAAGATGCGCTGGATCTTTCCATAAGAAAACTTATTTTTGCAGAGCGTTCTGTGAGTGGTGAATGTCATACCTACTATTGCCCTGGTTAGACAAAACTACTGTGAGAAGACCTCCCAGCAAGGAGTTAAAAACAGCCTATTTCTTTTAGAAAAATTATCATTTGACTAAAGGTGTCACTGCAATGAATAGAAGAAAAGAAACTAGAGTGTTTTTCAGGCAGCTTTTAAGCCTCGACTATAACTTTCACAGGGGAAAAATACTGCTTTTGCCAGCAAGCCCCAATTTCCACACACAGAATGTATTCCTTCAGCTTCCAAGCAGTGTGAAGGCCCATATAAGACACACTGGACCCATCCATAAGAATACTTGTTTCCAGAGAGTGTTCTGTGAGTGATGAGTGATGAGTGCCATACATCTCACTATCCTGGTTAGATGAGATTGTAGTGTGAGATGACCTCCTAGGCAGGAGTCGCAAGCAACCTGTTTCTTTCAGAAAACTCAAGGGTTATACTCAGAAAGATTTTGAACTGAATTAAAAACAACCAACCAACCAACCAACCAAAGTGTTTTCAAGTAACTTTCAGTTTGAACTATCTAGCTTTCAGAGGCAGAAAATAAAGTTTTACCAACAGACTAAGATTTCCAGGTTCATACACAGCATGTTTCTGGAGTGTAGGGACACAAACAGGACTCACTGGATTCTTCTGTGAGAACACTTGTTTGAACAGTGAGTTCTATGATAGTTAGTACTATACCAATAACAACCCTGGTTAGGTGAAAATACATTCTGAGATGGCCTAACAAGGAGTTTCAAGAAGCTTGTTTCTTTCAAAACCCTCAAGGATTAGATAAGGAAGTTGTTGAACTGAATAAAAGAAAAGCAAACCAAGTAACTTTGAGTCTAAAACTACCCAGCTTTCATGGGCAGAATATACAACTTTGCCACAGGCTCTGATTTCCAGGTTCACACACAGCTTGTTTCTGAGCAGTTCAGAGACACATACAGGACACACTGGATACTTCTGTGTGAACACTTGTTTGAACAGTGTTTTGTGATTAGTTATTATACCTACAACTAACCTGGTTAACTGAAAATGTACCCTGAGATGACTCCTAACAAGGAGTTGCAAGCAGTCTGTTTCTTTAAAAAAACTCAAATGTTAGATAAGGAACTTGTTGAACTGAATAGAAGAAATGCAAGCCAAGAGTTTTCCAACTAAGTTTCTTTTTAAAAAAATTTATTTATTTTTTAATAGAAAGATAATTACTTTACAGAATTTTTTGTTTTCTGCTGAATATCAACATGAATCAGCCATAGGTTACATATGTTCCCTTCCTCTTAAATCTTCCTCCCCATCTTACCCTTCTAGGTTGTTACAGAGCCTGTGTTTGAGTCCCTTGAGTCATATAGCAAATTCCCATTGGTTATCTATTTTAAATATGATAGTGTAAGTTTATGTGTTACTCTCTATATACATCTTACCCTTTCTTGCCTCCCGCTGCACTGCCGTCATGTCCATAAGTCTATTTTCTATGTCTGAGTCTCCATGGTTGCCCTGCAAATAAATTTATCAGTACCATCTTTCTAGATTCCATATATATGTGTTAGTATATAATATCTATCTCTATATTTCTGACTTACTTCACTCTGTATAATAGGCTCCAGGTTCATCATCTCATTAAAACTGACTCAAATGCACTCCTTTTTCTGACTGAGTAGTATTCCATTGTGTATATATACCACAGCTTCTTTATCCATTCATCTGTTGATGGACATCTAAGTTGCTTCCATGTTCTAGCTATTGTAAATAGTGCTACAGTGAACATTGGGGTACACGTGTCTTTTCAGTTTTGGTTTCCTCAGGTATATGCCCAGTAGTGGGAATGCTGTGTCGTATGGTGGCTTTATTCCTAGTTTTTAAATGAATCTCCTTACCATTTCTATAGTGGCTGTATCAATTTACATTCCCACCAACAGTGGAAGAGGGTTCCCTTTTCTCCATGCCCTCTCCAGCATTTATCATTTGTAGACATTTTGATGATGGCCATTCTGACTGGTGTGAGGTAGTTGTAGTTTTGATTTGTGTTTTTCTAATAATGAATGCAGATGGTGATTGCAGCCATGAAATTAAAAGACGCTTACTCCTTGGAAGGAAAGTTATGACCAACCTAGATAGTATTTTCAAAAGCAGAGACATTACTTTGCCGACTAAGGTCCGTCTAGTCAAGGCTATGGCTTTTCCTGTGGTCATGTATGGATGTGAGAGTTGGACTGTGAAGAAGGCAGAGCACTGAAGAATTGATGCTTTTGAACTGTGGTGTTGGAGAAGACTCTTGAGAGTCCCTTGGACTGCAAGGAGATCCAACCAGTCCATTCTGAAGGAGATCAACCCTGGGATTTCTTTGGAAGGACTGATGCTAAAAACAAGACCTTTTAGAACTAACACCCAAAAAAGATGTCCTTTTCATTATAGCAGACTGGAATGCAAAAGTAGGAAGTCAAGAAACACCTGGAGTAACAGGCAAATTTGGGTTTGGAGTACAGAATGAAGCAGGGCAAAGGCTAACAGAGTTTTGCCAAGAAAATGCACTGGGCATAGCAAACACCCTCTTCCAACAACACAAGAGAAGACTCTACACGTGGACATCACCAGATGGTCAACCCCGAAATGAGATTGATTATATACTTTGCAGCAAAAGTTGGAGAAGCTCTATACAGTCAGCAAAAACAAGACTGAGTGACTGAATTGAACTGAATAATGAATGATGTTGAGCATCTTTTCATGTTTGTTAGCCATCTGTATGTCTTCTTTATAGAAATGGCTGTTTAGGCCTTTCCCCCCCACTTTTTGATTGGGTTGTGTGTTTTTCTAGTATTGACTTGTATGAGCTGCTTGTATATTTTGGAAATTAATCCTTTGTCAGCTGTTTCATTTCAGTTTTCTTCTTACTATTTTCTCCCATTCTAAGGGTTGTCTTTTCACCTGGTTTATAGTTTCCTTTGCTGTGCAAAAGCTTTTAAGTTTAATTAGGTCCCACTTGTTTATTGTTGTTTTTATTTCCATTACTCTAAGAGGTTTGTCATGGAGGATCTTGCTTTGATTTATGCCATCTAATGTTCTACCTATGTTCTCCTTGAAGAGTTTTATAGTTTCTGGTCTTACATTTAAGTCTTTAATCCATTTTGAGTTTATCTTTGTGTAAGGTGTTAGGAGTATTCTAATTTCACTGCTTTATACATAGCTGTCCAGTTTTCTTAGCACCACTTATTGAAGAGGCTCCCTTTGCCCTATTGTATATTCTTGCATCCTTTGTCAAAAATAAGGCACCCATAGGTGCATGGTTTCATCTTTGGGCTCTATCTTGGTCCATTGGTCTCTATTTCTGTTTTTGTGCCATTACTATACTGTCTTGATGACTGTAGCTTTGTAGTACAGCCTGAAGTCGGGAAGGTTGATTCCTCCAGCTCCATTCTTCTTTCTCAAAACTTCTTTGTCTATTTGGGGTCTTTTGTGTTTCCATATGCATTGTAAAATTCTTTGTTCTAGTTCAAGACCTTCCTGGTAGCTCAATCAGTAAAGAATCTGCCTGCAGTGCAGGAGACCGGGGTTCAATCCCTAGGTCAGGCAGATCCCCTGGAGAAGGAAATGGCAACTCACTCCAGTATTCCTGTCTAGAAAATCCTATGGACAGAGGAACCTGGCAGGCTAAAATCCATGGGGTTGAAAGAGATGGACACGACTTAGCAACTAAACCACCACTAAAGACCTTATTTGACTTCTAGTAAAAATTGTTCTAGCTCTGTGAAAAATGCTGTTGGTAATTTTTTAGGGATTGCATTGAATCTGTAGAATGCATTTGGTAGTATGGTCATTTTTCCAACATTGAGTTTTCCAACCCAGGAGCATGGGATAACTCTCCATCTGTTTATGTCATCTTTGATTTCTTTCTTCAGTGTTGTATAATTTTCTGTATACAGTTATTTTGTCTCCTTAGGTAGGCTATTGCTAGATATTTTATTCTTTTTGTTGCAATCATGAATGGGATTGATTCTTTAATTTTTCTTTCTCATTTTTCACTGTTAGTATTTTCCGTGTATTGATTTTGTATCCCACTACTTTGCTAAATTCACTGATTAGCTCTAGTAATTTTCTGATAGTATCTTTAGGGTTTTCTATGTATAGTATCATGTCATCTGCAAACAGTGAGAGAGTGACTTCTTTTCCAGTCTGGATTCCTTTTATTTCTTCTTCTTCTCTGATTGCCATAGCTAGGACTTGCAAAACTATGTTGAATAATAGTGACAAGAGTGGGCACGCTTGTCTTGTTCCTGATCTTAGAGGGAATGCTTTCAGTTTTTCACCATTGAGAATAAGGTTTGCTGTGGGTTTATCTTACATGGCCAAGATAGGAGGCATAGGTAGGTTCCTCCTATGCCTATTTTTGAAAAATATTTTTTTTTTTATCATAAATAGGTGCTGAATTTTATCAGAGGCTTTTCCTGCATCTATTGAGATTACCATATGGTTTGTATGTTTCAATTTGTTAATATGGTGTATCACATTGATTTGTGTATATTGAAGAATCCTTGCATTCCTGGGATAGATCCAACTTGATCAACATGTATGAGCTTTTTAATGTGTTGTTGAATTATGTTTGCTAGAATTTTGTTGAGGATTTTTGCATCTATGTTTGTCAGTGATATTGGTCTATAGTTTTCTTTTTTTGTGTTGATTTTGCCTAGTTTTGGTATCAGGGTGATGGTGACCTCCTAGAATGAGTTTCCTCCTAGAATGAGTGTTCCTTCCCCTGCAATTTTTTGAAAAAGTCTTAGAAGGATAGGCATTAGCTCTTCTCTAAATGTTTGATAGAATTCACTTGTGTAGTCACTGGACCCTGGGCTTTTATTTTTTGGGGGGAGATTTTTTTTTTTAATCACAGTTTTGATTTCAGTGCTTGTAACTAGGTTGTTCATAAATTCTATTTCCTCCTGGTTCAGTCTTGGAAGATTGAACATTTCTAAAAATCTTTCCATTACTTCCAGGTTGCCCATTTTTTTGCTGTATAGTTGCTCAAAATAGTCTCTTATAATTATTTATGTTTCTGCATTGTCTGTTGTAACCACTCCTTTTTTATTTCTAATTTTGTTTATTGGTTTTTCTTCCCTTTTTTTCTTGATGAGTCTGGCTAAAGGTTTGTCTATTTTGTTTATCTTCTCAGAGAACAGGCTTTTAATTTATTAATCATTACTATTGTTTCTTTCATTTCTTTTTCACTTATTTCTGCTCTGATCATTATGATTCTTTCCTTCTGCTAACTTTGGGGTTTTTTTGTTATTCTTTTTCCAGTTGTTTTAGGTGTCAAGTTAGGGTGTCTATTCAATGTTTTTCTTGTTTATTGAGGTAGGATTTTATTGCTATAAGTTTCCCTCTTAGAACTGGTTTTTCCTGCATCCCATAGGTTTTGAGTTGTCATGCTTTCATTGTCATTTGTTTCTAGGATTTAAAAAATTTTCCTTTTGATTTCTTCAGTAACCTGCTTGTTATTTAGAATGTGTTATTTGATCTCCAAGTGCTTTTTTTTTTTACAGTTATTTTCTTGTAATTGATAACTAGTCTCATAGCATTGTGGTCAGAAGAGGCGCTTGATATGATTTCAATTTTCTTAAATTTACCGAGGCTTGATTTGTATGACCTAAGACATGGCAGCCTACACCCTGGAGAATGTTCCATGTGCACTTGAGAAGAAAGTGTATTCTTCTGCATTTGGATGGAACATCCTAAGGATATCAATGAGATCCCTCTGGTCTAATATGTCATTTAAGACTTGTGTTCCCTTATTTTCTGTTTTGGTGATCTGTCCATTGCTGTAAGTGGGGTGTTAAATTCTCCTACTATTATTATGTTACTGTCAATTTCTTTTTTTATGTCTGTTAGTACAGACATAAAAAAAGTAGAGTAGAGTAAGCTTGGTTGAAAAGTTTTTCCTTTCAGTACTTTAAATACATCCTGCCATTCCCTTCTGGTCTGCAGAGTTTCTGCTGAAAGATCAGCTGTTAAATGTATGGGGTTTCCCCTGTGTGTTACTTGTTGCTTTTCCTTGCTGCTTTTAATATTCTTTCTTTGTGTTTAATCTTTGCTAGTTTGATTAGTATGTATCTTGGAGTGTTTCTCCTTGAGTTTATCTTGTATGGGAGTCTTTATGCTTCTTGTACTTGATGGACTATTTCTTTTCTCAGGATGGGGAAATTTTCAGCTATAATCTCTTCAAAAAATTTTTCATACCCTTTCTTTTTCTCTTCTTCTGGGACTCTTATAATTCGAGTGTTTCTTCACTTAATATTGTCCCAGAGGTCTCTGAGACTATCCTCGGTTTTTTTCATTCTTTTTACTTTATTCTGCTCTTCAACAATTATTTCCACCATTCAAACTTCCAGTTCACTTATCTGTTCTTCTGCCTCAGATATTCTGCTATTGATTCCTTCTAAAGTATTTTGAATTTCAGTAATTGTGTCGTTTGTCTCTGTTTGTTTATTCTTTATTTCTCCTCTGTCTTTGTTAATTGATTCTTGCATTTTCTCCATTCTGTTTTCAAGGTTTTGGATCATCTTTACTATCATTATTCTGAATTCTTTTTCAGGTCATTTTACTATTTCCTCTTTATTTGGACTTGTGTGTTTCTAGATTGTGGCTTCATTTGCACAGTATTTCTCTACATTTTCATTATTTTTTTAAAAAATTTGTTGCATTAGAGGTCTCCTTTTCCCAGACTTTGAGGTTGAATTCTTTCATTCTATGAGAAGGGCTGAGTGAGGTTGTAATCCTGTCTGCTGATGATTGAGTTTTTATTTTTGTCTTTGCTGTTTGGATGAGGTGTCCTGAACAGAGTGCTGCTGGCAGTTGAGTGAGGCTGGGTCTTGTATACAAGTGGTTGCCTTTATGGGAATTCTCACTATATGATACTCTCTAGGGTTAGGAGTTCTATGATGGTCTAGGATATTGCAGTCAGTGCTCCCACTCCAAAGGCTCAGACCTTGATCTCTGCCCAGGAATGGAGATTCAACAGGTGGTCTGTTATGGTGTTAAGATGAAAACAAATATGTAAAAATGAGAAAGAAAAGATGCACCCCAGACAAATGGCAATTACAAAATTTGGCAAATAATAACTAAAACAATGGAATATACACACACAGAAATATTGAACCATAAGCAAAACCAAAACAGTAAAAAACAAAAACAAAAACAAAATAGCACAACAGATTGACTCAGCAAAGAAAGGAAAACAAAAATGATATCCACCAGTTAAGAACAAAGCTAACAAAAACACAAGCTGAAAAACAATACTAGAGGAAAGAGACAACTGGTGAATAAAGCAATGAAAGCAAAGCAAACTAACAAATATGATGAGAAAAAGAAAAAAAAGAAAGAAAGAATAGATGCAAAGTTAAATAGAGGTAGATCAAGAAAATTTATATATATTAAAGATTAAGGCAGTGGGAAAAGAACAGTAGGAACAGTAGGAAATGCAAACAAAATGTGGAAATAAGCAAAATAAGTGTGGAAAAAATAATAAATTTTAAAAACTAAAAGTTTAAAAAATAAGAGAGAAAAAAGAAAAAGAAGAAAGAGAGGAAAAACCTACAGAGCCACAAAAAGCCAATGTAGACACAGAAGTATATAACAGATATAAAAAGTGTGATAAATTCTCAAAAGTGTAAATAAATATAATAGCACTAGTGAAACTGTGGAAAATTCTTAAAGAGATGGGAATACCAGACCATCTGACCTGTCTCTTGAGGAACCTGTATGCAGGTCAGGAAGTAACAGTTAGAACTGGACATGGAACAACAGACTGGTTCCAAATAGGAAAAGGAGTCCATCAAGGCTGTATATTGTCACCTGCTTATTTAACTTCTATGCAGAGTACATGATGAGAAATGCTGGGCTGGAAGAAGCACAAGCTGGAATCAAGATTGCCAGGAGAAATATCAATAACTTCAGATATACAGATGACACCACTCTTATGCAAGGGAAGAAGAACGAAAGAGCTTCTTGATGGGAGTAAAGGAGGAGAGTGAAAAAGATGGCTTAAAGCTCAACATTCAAAAAACAAAGATCATGGCCTCTGGTCTTATCACTTCATGGGAAAGAGATGGGGAAACAGTGGAAACAGTGTCAGACTTTATTTTTTGGGCTCCAAAATCACTGCAGATGGTGATTGCAGCCATGAAATTAAAAGATGCTTACTCCTTGGAAGGAAAGTTATGACCAACCTAGATAGCATATTTAAAAGCAGAGACATTACTTTGCCAACAAAGGTCCATCTAGTCAGTTCAGCTCAGTCATGTCCGACTCTTTGCGACCAAATGAATTGCAGCATGCCAGGGTCCCTGTCCATCAACAACTCCCGGAGTTTACCCAAACTCATGTGCATCGTGTCAGTGATTCCATCCAGCATCTCATTCTCTGTCGTCCCCTTCTTCTCCTGCCCCCAATCGCTCCCAGCATCAGAGTCTTTTCCAATGAGTCAACTCTTCTCATGAGGTGGCCAAAGTATTGGAGTTTCAGCTTTAGAATCATTCCTTCAGAAGAAATCCCAGGACTGATCTCCTTTAGAATGGACTGGTTGGATCTCCTTGCAGTCCAAGGGACTCTCAAGAGTCTTCTCCAACACCACACTTCAAAAGCATCAATTCTTTGGCACTCAGCCTTCTTCACAGTCCAACTCTCACATCCATACATGACTACTGGAAAAGACATAGCCTTGACTAGACGGAACTTTGTTGGCAAAGTAATGTCTCTGCTTTTAAATATGCTATCTAGGTTGGTCATAACTTTCCTTCCAAGGAGTAAGCGTCTTTTAATTTCATGGCTGCAATCACCATCTGCAGTAATTTTGGAACCCCCAAAAATAAAGCCTGACATGGTTTCCACTGTTTCCCCTTCTATTTGCCATGAAGTGATGGGACCGGATGCCATGATCTTAGGTTTCTGAATGTTGAGCTTTAAGCCAACTTTTCACTGTCCTCCTTCACTTTCATCAAGAGGCTTTTTAGTTCCTCTTCACTTTCTGCCACAAGGGTGGTGTCATCTGCATATCTGAGGTTATTGATATTTTTCCCGGCAATCTTGATTCTGGCTTGTGCTTCTTCCAGCCCAGCGTTTCTCATGATGTACTCTGCATATAAGTAAAATAAGTAGGGTGACAGTATACAGCCTGACTTACTCCTTTTCCTATTTGGAACCAGTCTGTTGTTCCATGTCCAGTTCTAACTGTTGCTTCCTGACCTGCATATAGGTTTCTCAAGAGGCAGGTCAGGTGGTCTGGTATTCCCATCTTTTTCAGAATTTTCCACAGTTTATTGTGATCCACACAGTCAAAGGCTTTGGCATAGTCAATGAAACAGAGATAGATGTTTTTTTTTTTCTGCAACTCTCTTCCTTTTTCCATGATCCAGCGGATGTTGGCAATTTGATCTCTGGTTCCTCTGCCTTTTCTAAAACCAGCTTGAACATCAGGGAGTTCACGGTTCACGTATTGCTGAAGCCTGGCTTGGAGAATTTTGAGCATTACTTTACTAGCGTGTGAGATGAGTTCAATTCTGCGGTAGTTTGAACATTCTTTGGCATTGCCTTTCTTTGGGATTGGAATGAAAACTGCCCTTTTCCAGTCCTGTGGCCATTGCTGAGTTTTCCAAATTTGCTGGTATATTGAATGCAGCACTTTCTGTCTAGTCAAGGGTATGGTTTTCCCAGTAGTCATGTATGGATGTGAGTTGGACTGTGAAGAAAGTGGAGCACTGAAGAGTTGATGCTTTTGAACTGTGGTTTTGGAGAAGACTGTTGAGAGTTCCCTGGACTGGAAGAAGATCTAACCAGTCCATCCTAAAGGAAATAAGTCCTGGGTGTTTTTTTGGAAGGACTGATGTTTAAACTGAAATGCCAATACTTTGGCCACCTCATGCGAAGAGTTAACTCATTGGAAAAACCCTAATGCTGGGAAGGATTGGGGGCAGGAGGAGAAAGGAACGACAGAGGATAAGATGGTTGGATGTAATCACCAACTCGATGGACATGGATTTTGGTAAACTCCGGCAGTTGGTGGTGGACACGGAGCCCTGGTGTGCTGCAGTTCATGGGGTCTCAAAGAGTCGGACACAACTGAGCGACTGAACTGAACTGACTAAATGAAATGGACAACTACAACAACAGAGGGCAAAAAAGGAAAAAAAAAATCCAGAAGCAACTGCAGAACATGTCAAAATATAAGAATAATAAATGTCTTTGAGTCTCTGCTGTCAGTGTCCTTTCCTTACTGAGAGTCGCAGTTCACCTCATTTTCCTAGGATGCCCTCCAACACTGGGCTGGTCTCCGGACCTGCTGTGGGGGCAACTCAGACTCTAAACTTGTCCTACTCCTGTGTGTTCTTTCCTCCAAGGTCCACACTGTCAGAACTAGTGCGTTTTCTTTTGTGAGAACTCTCATTGTCCTTTTACATATTCCACAGACACAGAGTCTGCCTAGTTGATCATGTGGATTTAATCTAAGGCTTGTACAGCTGGTGGGAAGGTTTAGGGTCATCTTCCTTTACCACACTGTCCCTGGGTTTCAACTGTGGTTTTATCACCACCTCTGCACATGGTTCGTTCACAGGGGGATGCTTCTGAGGCTGTTCTGGAGGCCTTCAGTATGCCCCAGTGAGGGCCAGTTGTGGAGCTGGTGCAGCTGCTTGGATCATAGGAGCACTGGCAGCACCAGGTACTCAGGGGAGCCAGTGGCTATGGCAGAAGGAAATATGGTGCTGTAAGACAATTATTCCTTGGAAGAAAAGTTATGACCAACCTAGAGAGCATACTGAAAAGCAGAGACCTTACTTTGCCAACAAAGGTCCGTCTAGTAAAAGCTATGTTTTTTCCTGTGGTCGTGTATGGATGGGAGAGCTGGACTGTGAAGAAGGCTGAGTGCCGAAGAATTGATGCTTTTGAACTGTGGTGTTGGAGAAGACTCTTGAGAGTCCCTTGGACTGCAAGGAGATCCAACCAGTCCATTCTGAAGGAGATCAGCCCTGGGATTTCTTTGGAGGGAATGATGCTAAAGCTGAAACTCCAGTACTTTGGCCACCTCATGAGAAGAGTTGACTCATTGGAAAAGACTCTGATGCTGGGAGGGATTGGGGGCAGGAGGAGAAGGGGACGACCGAGGATGAGATGGCTGGATGGCATCACGGACTCGATGGACGTGAATCTGAGTGAACTCCGAGAGATTGTGATGGACAGGGAGGCCTGGTGTGCTGCTATTCATGGGGTCGCAAAGAGTCGGACATGACTGAGTGACTGAACTGAATTGAACTGAATTTGACTTGTCATTTTGGGCCCAACTGATTTTAATTGGTTTATGTTATTCCCTTGCTCTATGCCATTCTTTCAAAAGTTGTGCCCTACCCCCTTCCCTCCTGTTTCATGCTCTTTGCTGAGCCCCATCCAGGCTCACAATATTGCCTCTACAATCTTCTGTAGGGACAGCCAGAAAATAGCTGGCCCTGGGAGGGAAATAGTGTACAATATCCAGTTCCTCTAGATAGTCAGGCCTTCATCTTCCATGTTTCCTACAACATGTGCAACGTCAGCATCTCTCAGTGAACCCACTAGGGTGGGACACAGGCACACCTGCTAGAAGTCCATCTGTTGGCATCCCTTCAAAGGCAATTGGGCTTCCAGGGATAATGTTTGCCACTTTGGGAGTTAGCCCTGCAGGCTGTTTGGGCCCAAACCCTTACCACCCTTCTCCTAAAGTAACAAACATAACCCTGGATCAAATCTCCACTCCACTTTTATAGAACATCTGGTCTGTTACCTCTTACCACTTTGTCCTTAAGCCAATTACTAACTCTTACAACCAGGACCCTGCCCCCTTGTAGGCAACATTACTCCACCCAGTCTATTATTAAAATACTTTAATGCCCCTAACAGGGCCAGATAACCCACTCCTTTGTCATTACTTCTGTTAATACCTAAAGTGGATCTATGACAATGAAATGTTTACCATTGGAAGCACCTTAACTGCTCTTATGGAGGACTAGGGGAGGAAATCACTAACTCACAATCCCTTAGAACAGTAAGTGGATAAGGCTTATGACTGTTTCACCAGGTTTACAGTCTCAAGGCACAGACTTGGATTGCTTTACATCATATCTATTCCCATCTGCAGTGAACAAACTGGCTATAAGTTAAAATTACAACCCCTTAATCCTACCCAGCACTGGTCACACTGGAGCCCTTGGGGACACCCAACTCCAATCCAGGGGGTCCCAGGAGGTCAACCTGCCTTGACCTGCCTAGGGATCTGGTCCTCGAAATGTTGTCATGCCTCAACCTGCTCAGGGATCCACTAGTCTAGAGGTCCCAGTAGGTCGTCATGCCTCGACCTGCCCTGGGACCCAACTTTTAGGAGGCCAACCTGCCTCGACCTGCCTGGGGTTTTGATATCCAGGAGACTGTCAGGCCTCAGCTTGGCTGGGGATCTGCACCCTGACCCAGGGATGCCTGGCTCTTAGGTTGCAACAGTACTGGGTAGGATAAGTCTCAAAAAGACTCACCCCTAAGGAAGTCCCACCTTGTAGGACTGTGCCCAGTCTCAGCAATAACTCAGGAGCCCGCCAATGAGAACCCCATTGCCTTTTTGGAAAGCCTGAAAGAGGCCCTCCAAAAGATTATCAATCTGGACTTCCTGTCCCAATGTGCATCAGACATCAAGATAAAGTTACAACAACCACAGCAGCAGGACCCTGCTGCCCCTTTAGATGAGATGGTCCAGAGAGCCACCAATACCTTTTATAATAGAGAACAGGAGAAGAAGGCCAAGGCCCAGGAGAAGGAGAAAAGGAAAGAGACAAGGCATGTTCAGATGCTGGCTGCCCTCCAGGGAAGCCCTATGGCAAATCCTGAGTCCTTGAAGGACAAGGCATGAGGCAAATGCCTAATCTGTAGACAGGCGGGGCATTGGGCCAAAGAGTGTCCAAACCATGACAAGTCTTCTAAATTAGCTTGCTACGAATGCCATTGATTGGGATATTGGGCAGCACTCTGCCCTCAGGATCCAAGAGCCTCAAGGTCTAGCACCAAGCCTTCTCTCATGATGGTTCAATAGGACTGAAGCAGTGGTCCACTCCAGCCAAACTGCCTGTCACAGATAACCATCACAGGGCTGGAGCCTAGGGTACAACTGGATGTGGTAGGTAGGTCTGAGAATTTCTTGGTTGATGCAGGGGCCACCTACTTTGTCCTAACACCCTACTCTGGAGCCTTCTCCTCCCAAATCTGTACTATTTGGGGTGCTACAGGAAAAAAAAATTACAAAATGATTCACCTGAGCACTTTGTTGCTGAGGTGGACAAATATTTTCCCAACAGTTTCTAGTGGTCTCTGACTGTCCTCCTCCCTTATTTGGAAGAAATCTCTCCCTGCCTTTGAAACTTTGCAGCTATTGCAATCCTGATAGAAGATGCTTTAAAACTCTCTTTTGAGTGCAAACTATTTTTACCAGCTACCAAGTGAAACAACTCCTAAATGGGAGAGGCCATTTATGGATGTCTGATCAAAGAATCCTGCTGACTGAAAGTCCAGGCCTCATTACATCTTCTTGTGAGGTTCTTAACCCAGCCACCCTCCTGCCTACCCCCGAGGGCTTTCTCCCCTTTCACTCTTGCCTAGAAACCTTGGACGACTGGACAAAACCCCAAGAGAGATTGTTGGAAGATCCTGTGACCAATCCTGAGGAAATCTGGTACACTGATGAAAGCACTTTTGTCTTGGATGGAAAAAGAAGAGCCAGATATGCGGTAATCTCCAATTTTGAGACCATTGAGGCTAAGCCTTTGCCACCAGGTACTTCAGCCCAATTAGCTGAACTTATAGCCCTGACTCAAGCTTTAGAGCTAGGAAAAGGAAAAAGAGTAGCCATTTACATTGACTCCAAGTATGCCCTTCTGGTGCTACATGCACATGCTGCTGTTTGGAAAGAAAGAGGCCACTTGACCACCCGAGGGTCCCCAATCAAATTTGGTGATTAAATCCTTAGACTCTTGGAGGCAGTCCATCTGCCTGCTGAGGTTTCAGTCTCCCACTGTAAAGAACACCAAAAAGGGAGCACAGAAGTGGCACGAGGGAACCAAGCAGCCAATCAGGCAGCAAAGAGAGCAGCATTACAGAGCAATGATCTAATAGGGGTTGCCACGTTAGTTCCACAGACTAATTTGCCAGAAACTCCTTCATATACTGAAGGTGAGACTCTTAAAGCTAAGAGGGAGGGCTTTCAAGATCATATGGGATGGTTCCAAAAGAAGGGACTCCTGTTTCTTCCTGGGAACCTCCAATGGAAGTTGGTTAACTCCTTACGTGCCGTCACTTATTTAGAAGAAAAGGCCCTCCAAAGATTTCTTTGGAGAAAAGTCCTTCAGAGGAACAGGCCTCCACACGACTATAAGGCAAGTGGTCTCCTCTTGTCCCATTTGCCAATTAAATAACTCCCAAGGAGCTCGAAGACCACAGAAGGCCCAGCCTGTCCAAAGATGTGGGACCTACCCAGGAGAGGACTGGCAGATGGATTTCACCCAGATGCCAGTTTCTCAAGGGTATAAATGCCTATTAATTATGATAGACACATTCATAGGATGGATTGAAGGCTTTCCTATCCAGACTGAGAAGGCTGAGAAGGTGTTAAAAAAACTGCTTCATGAAATTATTCTGAGATTTGGTCTGCCCAGGTCATTTCAAAGTGACAATGGGACATCATTTACTTCTAAGGTCATCCAAGGGGTCTCTAAAGCATTGGGCATTACTTATTATCTCCATTGTGCCTGGGGGCCTTAGTCTTCAGGAAAAGTAGAAAGAGCCAGCCAATTCTTAAAATCAGTGATAAAAAAGATAACCCAGGGGACCTCCCTGGGATGGAAGGCTTTACCAATAGCTCTCCTCTGCACCCATATTGCCCCTAAGGAACAGACCTTTTGTTTATGTCAATGACCTCTTTCTAGATCCAGAGGCTCAGACCATCCAGTCTTATACCATGGCCATTGGTCAATTCCAGCAGGGTTTATGCTTGTGTGGTGTCAACTAGGACCCAAAAGATTCTAAGGAATCACCACTATATGCTCCAGGGACTCAAGTCCCAATTAAAGTCTGGAAAGGTGGGTCCCCAAAGGCTCAACTCCAGCCCACATGGAAGGGCCCCTACCCTGTAATACTTGCTACCCCCACAGCAGTTCATGAGTCAAGCCATGGAAGAAAACAAGAGGACATTCAATACACCAGAACTACAAATGAGTGCCATCCTAATGAACACCTGCAAAATCAAGTTTCTGGGGATAATATTTTTCAGGACAGCTCTAAAGAGCCAACATAGCTTGGCAGGGATTGTACTCCAAAACAGACAGGAGATAGATCTTCTGATCCCTGAACAAGGAGGGATTTGAGCCATCCTGGTGATGGAAATTTGGAGTTGGCTAATGCCCCTACTAGTCCTTGTTAAACCGTATTTATGTTGCTTATGATTGCTTCATGTATTATCAATTGTTTAACCCATTTTGTCTCTGCCCAGGTCAACAAGCTACAACATGCAGTACGAGTTCAACAAAGATATATAGAACTACAGCTGACCATGGAAAATATCACTCACCCTTAGATGGACACTGCTATAAGGACTCTAAGGCCCGAGACTAGCAAGAGGGGGAGGCTCAATGCCCCTCACTGTCCCAGTTCAGCAGGAAGTAGCCAGAAAGACCTCAATGCCCCTATTCCCAAAGAATTGGGCCTCCCATCTCTTGAGGGGGAAATGTTAGGTAGTTAGAATAGGAAAAAGGAGTCCAGAATGGCAGTGGCTAAATGACAAAGAAGGGAAAACCCCATGAAAATAGAACAAAGGAAGGTCCGAGGACCAGAGTGAGGACCTCAGGTAGAACAGACAGCACTCCTGGCTGACCCAATTTACATAGGACAAGCCTGGGGGAGGAAAAAAACATATAAAAAGAGGAACCAAAAGGCCAGGAGTGTGTAATTTCCTTGGTTCTGTCTCATCACAACAAAAATTTGAAGCGACAGACGTTAAAGTCCTCGAAGTGTCACAGCTCTTGGACAGATCATATCTCAGCTCTTGGATAGATCAGTGTTACAGCTCTCAGACAGTTCCGTGTTACAGCTCAGTTTTATTTAGAAAATAAAGAAAAACACATCCTCGAGGTGTGAGGACATGCTGATCCAAAAGATGCAAAGAGAAGAAAGAGAGAGAGTGCATGCCCACGAGAGAGCCTCGGCCCTTTGGCTCTTCTTTTTATGTGTTTTTTTCCTCCCCCTGGGCCTTCCCTATGTAAATTGGGTCAGCCAGGAGTGCTGTTTGTTCTACCTGAGGTCCTCACTCTGGTCCTTGGACCTTCCTTTGTTCTATTTTTGTGGGCTTTTCCCTTCCTTGTCTTTTAGCTACCGCCATTCTGCACTCCTTTTTCCTATTCTTACTACCTAACAATACTAAGTTAAGTAAGTTAGAAAGAGAAAGACAAATACCATTTTGAGAGGATAACAGGCAGGAAGGCCAGGGCTCTCCAAATGGAGGAAATAGGCTGCAAGTGTCAGACATTTTTTATCTCTCTCTTAAGCAGCAGGAGGAGACAAACTACAAGTGTTAAGATTTTTTTCCCCTTCTCTATACAAATTTAAAAAGAGGTTTCTTTTAAAAATCTGTGTTGCCATGAGGACACATGGTTTCACCTGAACTTAACTTTCCTCAAACCTTGAGCTAACCAATGCATTTTTCTTATGGAAATGTCTGTCTTAAGCTATGTTAATGAGCTACATACCCTAGCCTCTGTCTTCCAGTTGGCTCACCTAAGGCTCAGAACGTACTTGACAAATCAGTATGTTTTGCTCATGCAAATGTTCTCCTAAGCAATGTTAATGCAACTGTATTTGCTTGGAAATCTGCCTTTCTTCAAGATTCATGTCAATCATTTTATGGCCTGGGATAACTCACCTTGTACCAATGTCGTCTCAAAATTCATGTTGTGAGTAAGGGGACTGGTGCCTTTCTCTGAGTTTTGAGACATTTCCTTTCTCTAATTAGCAGACTGTTAGTAGCTATATAACATCCAGCTAAAGACTAGCAGGGGGCACTATTTTTTGCCCCCTTCTGATGTCTATGTCAGGAGATTTCTCTATCTCTTTTATACTTTCATAAAACTTAAAAAGCTTACACAAAAGCTTACACTTACACAAAAGCTCTGAGCGATCAAGCCTTGTCACTGGCCCCAGATTGAATTGTTCTCCTCCAGAGGCCAAGAATCCTGGCCTTTCATGATTCAGCAACAACTTTTAAATTTGATATCTCTTATATATGGAATCTAAAATATGGCATAAATAAACCTATCTATAAAACAAAAACAGACTCATCAACATAGAGAAGAGACTTGTGGTCGCCAAGGGGGAGAAGGGATGGGAGAGGGATGAAATGAGAGTTTGGGGTTGGTAGTATTACATTTGGAATGGATAAGAAATAAGATCCTAATATAGAGCACAGGGAACTATATTCAATATTCTATGATAAGCTATAATGGAAAATAATATAAAAAATGAATGCATAAAAAATAAAATCAATGGCTCCTACCTTGGCTATATTTTAGATCACTTTGAGATGTTTATAAATATTGATATCAGTTCCGTTCAGTAGCTCAGTCGTGTCTGACTCTTTGTGACCCCACGAATCGCAGTACGCCAGGCCTCCCTGTCCATCACCAACTCCCGGAGTTCACTCAGACTCACGTCCATTGAGTTGGTGATGCCATCCAGCCATCTCATCCTCAGTCGTCCCCTTCTCCTCCTGCCCCCAATCCCTCCCAGCATCAGAGTCTTTTCCAATGAGTCAACTCTTCACATGAGGTGGCCAAAGTACTGGAGTTTCAGTTTTAGCATCATTCCTTCCAAAGAACACCCAGGGCTGATCTCCTTTAGAATGGACTGGTTGGATCTCCTTGCAGTCCAAGGGACTCTCAAGAGTCTTCTCCAACACCACAGTTCAAAAGCATCAATTCTTCGGTGCTCAGCTTTCTTCACAGTCCAACTCTCATATCCATACATGACTACTGGAAAAACCATAGCCTTAACTAGACAGACGTTTTTTGGCAAAGTAATGTCTCTGCTTCTCAATATGCTATCTAGATTGATCATAACTTTCTTTCCAAAAAGTAAACGTCTTTTAATTTCATGGCTGTGGTCACCATCTGCAGTGAGTTTGGAGGCCCCCGAAATAAAGTCTGACACTGTTTTCACTGTTTCCCCATCTATTTCCCATGAAGTGATGGGACCAGATGCCATGATCTTAGGTTTCTGAATGTTGAGCTTTAAGCCAACTTTTCCACTCTCCTCTTTCACTTTCATCAAGAGGGTTTTTAGTTCCTCTTCACTTTCTGCCATAAGGGTGGTGTCATCTGCATATCTGAGGTTACTGATATTTCTCCCGGCAATCTTGATTCCAGCTTGTGCTTCTTCCAGCCCAGCGTTTCTCATGATGTACTCTGCATAGAAGTTGAATAAGCAGGGTGACAATATACAGCCTTGACTTACTCCTTTCCCTATTTGGAACCAGTCTGTTGTTCCATATCCCATTCTAACTGTTGCCTCCTGACCTGCATATAGGTTTCTCAAGAGGCAGATCAGGTGGTCTGGTATTCCTATCTCTTTCAGAATTTTCCACAGTTTATTGTGATCCACACAGTCAAAGACTTTGGCATAGTTAATAAAGCAGAAATAGATGTTTCTCTGGAACTCTCTTGCTTTTTCCATGATCCAGCAGATGTTGGCAATTTGATCTCTGGTTCCTCTGCCTTTTCTAAAACCAGCTTGAACATCAGGAAGTTCATAGTTCACGTATTGCTGTAGTAATAGCTAATAATACCTAACTGCTTACTGTGAGCCCAGGCACTCCATTATATACACATATATGTTCTATTAATACATATATGTGACATATATGTATAAATATATATGTATTCATAGTATGCTATACAGTATATATAGTTTATGCCATTATATGTATATAGTAATTATATATACACTAATATATATATATATTTCTATATGACTTCAAGTCCAATGAAGTAGGTATTATTCTCACCCTTGTTTTATAAATGTAACATTCTTTGACCTCAATGTGATCTCATGCATGTCCATTTGATTATAGAAGCCTAAATCAAAATTATACTGGAACATAGCTGCTAAGGAATCTGAGAAATGTAGATTTTAGCTTGCCAGCCTGTGAAGAACAGTGAAGCAGATTAGTAAAAGGTTGAACTGGATGCTGAGCAAACAAATCCCCAGTAATCACCAAAGAATCTTCATGTTAGACATCAGAACTTTCTTCCCTCCTTTAAGTAACACACACTTGAGGAATAAAGTGAAATTTTTGCGTGCATCTCTAGCCCCATTGAGAGCAATGATGGTCAGAGGGTGCTCCCTGAAAGAAGTAGCCAAATTTGATGTTTAAGAACCATTAGACTGTATTTAGTAGGGCTTCCCTGGTGGATTGGATGGTAAAGCATCTGCCTATAATGTGAGAGACCTGGGTTCAACCCCTGGGTAAGGAAGATCCTCTGGAGAGGGAAATGGCAACCTACTCCAGTATTCTTGCCTGGAAAATCCCATGGGCAGAGGAGCTTGGTGGGCTACAGTCCATGGGGTTGCAAAGAGTTGGACACGACTGAGTGACTAAACTTCCACTTTAAATTCACCTGAACTTAGAGAGGAAAACCCTGTGGAAGCCTCAAATTTCATCTCCTCTAGGACAAGTACAGAGAAGAAACCTCGAGGTGCAGAAGGGGAGCTAATCTTTTCAGCTCAGCTCTGCCTCGGGTGAAAGTAACCCTGCTTCATCCACCACAGTTGCCTAAGGGAAGCACTAGTTTAATGCTCCAAAACAAGGAAACTGCATATATTTTTCATGGTTCACCAATACAAGCTGTGGTGTGGGATGGGAAATGAATATAGAGACCCTGAGAATGGATAACCAGATTACAAATTCTTGTTCATTATCCATGTCTTGATTTCCATCTATAATCCATAGAGTGCAGGATTCATTCTTACGTCCCATCACCACCCAACTCTATACCAAGGACTCTCAAAGGATATTTTTAACTAGAGAATTGTTTTCCTTCCTTTTAACTTTAACCTTCTCCCTATCATTCAAGCTTTCCTGGTGGCTCAGATGGTAAAGAATCTGCCTGCAATGCAGGAGACCCGGGTTCAATCCCTGGGTTAGGAAGATCCCTTGGTGAAGGAAATAGCAACCCATTCCAGTACTCTTGCCTGGAGAATCCCATGAATGGAGGAATCTAGGTCACAAAGAATTGGACACAACTGAATGACTGGCACACAACCATCATTCAAGCAGTCTGAGAACTTTCTATATATATTGCTTTAGAAGGCATACATACAGCTTGGAATAAGTAGAGAAAATGAAAATACACGTGTATTGAAACAAAAAAGATGTGTTTTCTATTGCATTCAAATCAAGAAATTAAGACTGGGACAAATAAAATCACTTAAAAACCCAAGAGATAACAAAGAGAAAACAGTACATTTAAAAAATGAAACCGATAAGTTAGTGCATCCAAGAGCTGATTCTCTGAGACAAAAATAACAAAATGGGTGAAAGAAGACTGTTCAGAAACCATTAACTGAGAAATAAAAGAATATATATTACAACTGAGGAGAGGTTCATTTAAGGAAATGGTGGAAATGAAATATACAAATGTTGCTTTATACCTCAATGAAATAGCAGATTTTCCAGGACTTAGCTTAAAAGTTACACACACCAAAATAGATTCATAACAAAGAATCTAAGAAACTGAAAAAAGCTATTAAATTTTTATCTTTCAAAATGAATTCTACCTTAGATAGCTCTATGGATGATTTCTTTAAAACTTTTGAGGAATAAATAATTCCCAGGTACCAGACATACCAACTTGTTTTCATCCCATAAATAGACCAGATTTATTCCTTCCTCTGGACTACTGAATTTTCAGATATCTGTGGTTAGAAATCTTTTACCATAGATCTTCATATCTTTCTCATCATTCAAGTTGCAACTTGAATATCACATTTCTAAAACCTAGCATTCTTCTTGACTCTCTGTTACACTACTTATTTTCTTTTAAGGACTTCACTTTTAAGGCAGTTTTAGGTTCTCCCATTATCAGTATCCCCACTGTCATGGTCTGGGCACAAGTTGGAAAAGAATTACCAGACATGAGACAGAATGAGAGGGAAATAAAGTTTATTAGAGTGGGAGATGCTGTTAGAACAGTGAGCCAGCTCAAGGGAGAACCAACATTGAACAAGGGTTCTTAGTCCACTTTTATCTCCAGGGTACAAGGAGTGGGATAGGGGTCTTTGGGTCTTTTGCTGATTGGGTGAGGCACATATACTGGGTGGGGGTTGGAGGAAAGTAAGGCAAATATCTTCTCCCTATGGGGTAGGAAGGGAGACAGGTTATACTGCTCAGGAGAACCCAAAATCTGTTAATAGTTACAACAGGGGGAGGGAAGGACGATAAGGGTCTGGTTTTTCCATTCCTGCATTCCAAGACCCTTCTTGGTTTTAACTGCTTTTTCGACCTTGAGTCACCACACCCAAAATGTGGTTCATTCCTTACAACTGATGGGCCGTCATTGACACATCATTACCTCCAAAATCCAGTTTACATAATGATTCACTAAAAACAAAATTTTAACTCCTTTAGGTAAATATCAAGGAACACAACTGCTGGATTTTATGGTAAGAATATATTTACTTTTGTAAGAAAATGCCAACCTGTCTTTCAAAGTGGCTACCATTTTACAAGACCCAGTTTCCCACTCAGTCAGTCTCTCCCATCAGGAAGCTTCTATAAGCCTCTTATCTTTCTCCAGTAGAGAGCAGACAGACTGAAAACCACAATCACAGAAAACTAACCAATCTGATCACATGGACCACAGCCTTGTCTAACTCAATGAAACTATGAGCCATGCCATATAGGGCCACCCAAGATGGCCAGGTAATGGTGGAGAGTTCTGACAAAATGTGATCCACTGGAGAAGGGAATGGCAAACACTTCAGTATTCTTGCCTTGAGAACCCCATAAACAGTATGAAAAGGCAAAAAGATAGGACTCTGAAAGATGAACTCCCCAGGTCAGTAGGTGCCCAATATGCTACTGGAGATCAGTGGAGAAATAACTCCAGAAAGATTGAAAAGGTGAAGCCAGTGCAAAGACAACACCCAGTTGTGGATGTGACTGGTGATGGAAGTAAAGTCCAAAGCTGTAAAGAGCAACATTGCATAGGAAACTGGAATGTTAGGTCCATGAATCAAGGCAAACGGAAGTGGTCAAACAGGAGATGGCAAGAGTGACATCGACATTTTAGGAATCAGCAAACTAAAACGAACTGGAATGGGTGAATTTAACTCAGATGTCCACTATATCTACTACTGTGGGGAAGAATCCCTTAGAAGAAATGAAATAGTCATCATAGTCAACAAAAGAGTCTGAAATGCAGTACTTGGGTGCATTCTCAAAAAAGACAGAATGATCTCTGTTTGTTTTCAAGGTAAACCATTCAATATCACAGTAATCCAAGTCTATGCCCCAAACAGCAATGCTGAAGAAGCTGAAGTTGAACGGTTCTATGAAGACCTACAAGACCTTTTAGAACTAACACCCAAAAATGATGTCCTTTTTATTATAGCAGACTGGAATGCAAAAGTAGGAAGTCAAGAAACACCTGGAGTAACAGGCAAATTTGGGTTTGGAGTACAGAATGAAGCAGGGCAAAGGCTAACAGAGTTTTGCCATGAGAAGGCACTGGTCATAGCAAACACCCTCTTCCAATAACACAAGAGAAGACTCTACACATGGACATCACTAGATGGTCAATACTGAAATCAGATTGATTATATTCTTTGCAGCCAAAGATGGAGAAGCTCTATACAGTCAGCAAAAACAAGACCAGGAGCTGACTGTGGTTCAGAGCATGAACTCCTTATTGTCAGGTTCAGACTTAAATAAGAAAGTAGGGAAAATCCACTAGACCATTTAAGTATGATCTAAACTGAATCCCTTACAGTGAAGTGACAAATAGATTCAGGGGATTAGATCTGATAGCCAGAGTGCCTGAAGAACTGTGGATGGAGGTTCATGACATTGTACAGGAGGCAGTGATCAAGACCATCCCCAAGAAAAAGAAATGCAAAAAGGCAAAATGGCTTTCTGAGGAGGCCTTACAAATAGCTGTGAAAAGAAAAGAGGTAAAGGCAAAGGAGAAAATGAAAGATATACTCATTTGAATGCAGAGTTCCAAAGAAGAGCAAGGAGAGATAAGAAAGCTTTCCTCAGTGATCAATGCAAAGAAATAGAGGAAAACAATAGAATGGGAAAGACTAGATATCTCTTCAAGAAAATTAGAGATACCAAGGGAAAATTTCATGTAAAGATGGGCACAATAAAAGACAGAAATGGTATGGACCTAATAGAAGCAGAAGATATTAAGAAGAGGTGGCAAGAATACACGGAAGAACTGTACAAAAAAGATCTTCATGACCCAGATAATCATGATGATGTGATCACTAATCTAGAGCCAGACATCTTGGAATGTGAAGTCAAGTGGGCCTTAGAAAGCATCACTACGAACAAAGCTAGTGGAGGTGATGGAATTCCAGTTGAGCTAACTGCAAGGAGATCCAACCAGTCCATTCTGAAGGAGATCAACCCTGGGATTTCTTTGGAAGGAATGATGCTAAAGCTGAAACTCCAGTACTTTGGCCACCTCATGCGAAGAGTTGACTCATTGGAAAAGACTTTGATGCTGGGAGGGATTGGGGGCAGGAGGAGAAGGGGATGACCGAGGATGAGATGGCTGGATGGCATCATGGACTCGATGGACATGAGTCTGAGTGAACTCTGGGAGTTGGTGATGAACAGGGAGGCCTGGCATGCTGCGATTCATGGGGTCGCAAAGAGTCAGACACGACTGAGCGACTGAACTGAACTGAACTGATGTATGCTCAGTTGCTTATGTTGTGTCTGATTCTTTGCAACTCTACAGACTGAAGCCCACTAGGCTCCTCTGTCCTTGGGATTCTCCAGGTAAAAATACTAGAGTGGGTTACCATGCCCTCCTCCAAGAGATCTTCCTGACCCAGAGATTGAACCTGCATCTCCTGAATCGCCAGCATTGCAGGCAGATTCTTTATTGCTGAGCCACCTGGGAATCACATGTATAAGTATATACATACATACATATATATTACGTGTGTGTGTGTGTTGGTGTCTGCCTCTGGTTCTTGACACAGAGTTTATAAAACACTTAATTTCCTTAATGATAGGAATGTTTTTGTTCTAATGAGATGACTCTTGACTGGCTTTTGGGTGGAGGTTAGTCAACAGAAAGACCAAGTCATGATTGGAAACTTGAGACTTGCAGTTCTATAATCTCCCTATGCTCTAGGGAAGAGGTGGCTAGAGACTGAGTCAATTGTCAGTCATGCCTAAGCAATTAAGCCTTCATAAATACCCCTAAAACTGGGGGGTTTGGAGAAGTTGCAGGTTGGCTAGCACCTCCACGTGGTGGGAGGATGGCACGCCCCGACTCCACGGAAATAAAAGCTTCTGTCCTCAGGGCCCTCATCCTATGTTCCTGTGATTCATCTTTGTCCTCTATTATACAGTAAACTGCCAAATATGAAGAATTTCTTCCTTGAGTTCTATGAGCCTTTCTAGTGAATAATGCAACTTGATGAGGGAGTTGTGGCAGAGGCCAATTTATAGCCAGTTGGTCAGAAGTACCGGAGATGCATACTTGTGGCTGGCACCTGAATTGGGAAGCAGTCTTGTGGGACTGAATTCTTAAACTGTGGGATCTGAACTAATTCCTCAGTAGACAGTGTCAGAATTGAGTTTAATTGCTTGGTGTGGAAAATCGCACACATCTGGTGGTAGAAGTGAAGTGTAAGCAAAGTGGAAGAAACAGAATTGCTTTGTTTTAGATTGATAGGGGATGACATTATATTTAGGGCTTCCCTGGTGGCTCAGTGGTAAATAATTCACCTGCCAATGCAGGAGATGCAGATTCAATCCCCAGGTCAGGAAGATCCCATGGGAAAGGAAATAGCAACTCACTCCAGTATTCTTGCCTGAAAAATTCCATGGGCAAAGGAGCCTGGCAGACTATTGTCCATGGAGTTGCAAAAACAGTCACACACGACTTAGCAACTAAACAACAGCAACAAAATTATAACTGTATATCAATTTGAAAAGGGTTGTCATCTCAACAATTCAAAAACTTATAATTTTCTTTTTGCCTCATCAGTACTTAACATTAATGAACAACCACAAGCAAATGTAGTCTTTCCAAGACATACTCTTCTGTCATTACTAGTCTAAGCATCTAACAATCTTTTGGGATATAGATGTCCAAAACAATCCCATTGGCTTGAGGCAAGAACTAGCATTGCAGTTTTCCTGGAAGATGATTTATGCAATGAAGTGACCACAAAATCACTGCTTATGTCCAGCACCTGACATTCCTTTTCTATTCTATACCCCAGAAACATTTCTTTGAAACACAAAAAATCCATAAATGGTGACAGCCTGTCAAATATGTCATCAGCCATTTTATCTCTTTGAAGTTGTGATGGTGTCATAACACCACTAAGTTAAGCCCAGAAAACTTACAGCCACTGAGGAAATATATTTATTAAAAAAATGTGACATGGATGATTTATTTTTTCTCTTCTACATCTTATCCATCAAATTTCTCTGTAACCCTTGGAACTCCTCATCATAATTTCCTCTAAATATCCAAATACATCAACAACTCTGCATCAGACACAGAACAAACAGTGCATTTTTATTCTCTGAGGCAAACAGTGGTCCCTGTTAGTCTCCTACCCTACCCCTGGCCCAAGCCCAGCCTCACTCTACCAAGGAGAGAACCAATCATCATTGAGGACATGTTGAAGAGAAGGCCTCAACCTGTACCACCCATGAGTTTGTTTCAAGCCCAAGTGGTGGCCCTGCTCTGCCCTGTCTTCACCTTTTCCAGGCCTAGGATATTCCCTCCTCCTGTTGAGTCTTCACACCCAGAGCTTTTTCTGACCATTGCTGCTGCTGCTGCTGCTGCTGTTGCTGCTTAGTTGCTTCAGTTATGTCCAACTCTGTGCGACCCTATGGACTACACTCTGCCAAGCTCTTCTGTCCATGGGATTCTCTAGGCAACAGTACTGGGATGGGTTGCCATTCCTTCCTCCAGGGGATCTTCCAGACCCAGAGATTGAACCTGGGATCTCCTACAGTGTAGGCAGATTCTTTACCGCTGAACTACCAGGGAAACCCCTTTCTGTCCTTTACTCATAACTTTATTCTTTGCAAGTGGTTTTTGGTTACAAGGTGAAGAAACATAAATGTATAAAGGGGAGAATGTGGATCAGGAAAATGAGGAAGTGGAAGGGGAAAAACAGTCAATGAAAAGGAAGAGGAAGATAGAATCTTAGTATCTTGAGTAAAAGGCTTTATCAGAGAAACATCATCACCAAATAAAGCTGGTTCTTATTGCAGATCTAGTTCTTTTGGAAAGATATTCTTAAAAAGTGGACACTGCCAAACTGGGCTTATAAATGTATTCTATTACCATCATTTTTCCTTAGATAGTGACTAGTGTTTATTTTATCCAGAGCAATCTGAGAATGATGGGTGGGAGGTGAGGGTTAGAAACACAGATTTAGGGCATTAATAAGGATAAAAAAGATGACAAGACAAAGAGGAGGGAGATTTTTAGGAAAAAAATAAGATGTCTAGGATAAGTGGGAATTAGAAGTTACCCAATGAAACTGAAAATGGTAAATTTGCATAGATAGATTTACCTCTTCTCTAAACTCTCTGAGAGATTGCCATATTTAATAAGTTCCATTGCCCAAAAGACTTTCTTGGGGGAATTTAGTGGGTTGACCTTTGTTGCCATAAAGCTAAATTGCAATCCACTCTTCATTTTGATTCAAGATGTTCACCAGATGTTAACCAAAGATTATCTCTGATCATTAAGATTTTGAGTAATCTTTATTCTTCATCTTTTTTTTTCTCTTGGTAATCAATTCAATGTTTTACATTGAACATGTATCATACTTAACTGGGGAAAATGCCAATAAAACTACTTTTATTTGGAGAAAAAGGTGGCCCACATAGAGATCACAGTTCTGAATCTAAGTCAGAATCTCGAGAAGCTGATATCAGAACTTTCTCATAGTTTCTCTGGGGACCCTCACCAAGGAGCTGGTGCTTGGCATGGTAAACAGGGCTCATTCAGGTAGAACAATGGTTGTCAGGGGGGTGTCACCTGAGAGCCTGGCCAACTTTGTCTTACCTCATAGCATGCATAATCTTGCCTATCACAAACCCCTAAACATATTTTCTTCTTCTTGACTTTAGGGAAAGTCCTGAACACTTAAGAGGTATGGAACTGAGTGCCTGTGCACCCAGAAAAACGTCTCAGATGGAACTACAGCTCCAGTCAAGGTGAGGACATTGATGTGTTGTGGCTGGAACAAATATGTGTACATAAATTTCATAGTGTCTCCCCTGAAGTCTTCAGGGAATGGAAGCCTCAGAATGGAAGCCTTAGAAAGAGTGATTATCTCTTAGATCTCTGACTTGATCCCATTTATAGCTTATCTCAGATCCTTAATAAGTGCTTATGTTAGTCAGGGTTCTCCAGAAAAGCAAAACTAATAGGATAAATATAGAGAGATAGATAATGTAAAAGTAGATTTATTAAGAGGGATGGCTCATGTCCTACGATTAGAGGGTTAGAGGCTAAGACTCACAATTTCCTGTCTTCAACTAGAAGGCCAGGAAAGCTGGTGATGTGGTTCTAGCAAAACATGAAGGCCCAAGAACAAGGGGAATCCAAATCCAAAGAAATGAGAGTCAAAAGTGCCATGTCTGAGAGCAGAAGAAAATGTATCTCCCAGCTTAATCAGAGAGCAGATCAACATAAACATTATGGGAGCTCCAGAAGAAAGAGGAGGAGAGAAAGAGGCAGAGAGAATATCTGAAGAATAATGGCTTAAGTCTTCCCAAATTTGATGAATTTAAACATCCAAGAGGCTCAACAAACTCCAAGTAAGATGAACTCAAAAAGACCCACACTGATATATATTATAATCAAACTTTCAAAAGTCAGAAAGAAAGAGAATCTTGAAAGCAGCAAGAGGGAAGTGAATTATTACACAAAAGTGATCCTTAATAAGATTAGCAAGAGATCTGTCATCAAAAGTTTTGGAGGTAGCAAGACAGTGTGCTAATATATTCAAAGTACTAAAAGAAAAAAACCCCATCATCCAATAATCCATTATCCAACAAAACTGTCCTTCAGAAGTGAAGGAGAAATTAAGATACTACAAGATAAGAGCTGAAGGAGTTTTTGCCACTAGACCTTCCCTGCAAACAATGCTCAAGGGAGTCCTCCAAAGTACAATGAAAGGACACTAAACAGTAACTCAAAGACATGTGTAGAAATAAGGATTTTCAGTAAAGGTAAATATATGGGCAATTACAAAAGCTGATAATATTTTAACAGTGATTTGTAACTGCAGTTTTAAAAAAAAAACAACACAGTTTAACAGACATATTTAAAGAAAAATTATTAGTGTAAAAGGCTAGCATTATTTTAAACTTTGGTTTGTGACTGCAAACATTATATTCTACACAATTTAAGAAATTAATGCACTTAAAGGCATTATTAGTGTATGTTTTCGGGTACACAATATATTGTGTGTAATTTTATGATATCAGCAACTGAAAGGGGTGGGAATGTAGTTGTAAAGAAGCAGAGTTTTGTATGTTATTACGGTTCAGCCTATACAAATTCAACTTAACGCTTTAACTTTAGAATGTTAAATGGTAGCTACAAAGAAAATAGCTAGACACAAAGGTAGACACAAGAGGAAATGATAAGATAACTGAAATGTGTCACTATTAAAAAAATCAACTAAATGAAAAAGTGGCCATAATACAGGAGATGAGGAACAAAAAAACTATAAGGTATTTAAAAAACACATAATAAGAAAGGCAGCAGTATCCCCTTATGAGTAACTACTTTAAATGTAAATAGATTGGACTCTCTGATCAAAAGACAGATATTGGTAGGATGGATAATAAATATGCTCCAACTATGTACTGTCTCATAGTTGGAGACTCATTTTAGATACAAAGATAAAAAAGGTTGTAAGTAAAACGATGGAAAAAGATATTCCACACAAATAGAAAACCAAAGAGAATAAGGGTAGCTATACTAATATCTAATATACTAATATTGGGCTTCCCTAGTGGCTCAGTTAGAGACGGAGAAGGCGATGGCACCCCACTCCAGTATTCTTGCCTGGAAAATCGCATGGACAGAGCCTGGAAGGCTGTAGTCCTTGGGGTCGCTGAGGGTCGGACACGACTGAGCAACTTCACTTTCACTTTTCACTGTCATGCACTGGAGAAGGAAATGGCAACCCACTCCAGTGTTCTTGCCTGGAGAATCCCAGGGATGGGGGAGCCTGGTGGGCTGCCGTCTGTGGCGTCGCACAGAGTCGGACATGACTGAAGTGACTTAGCAGCAGCAGTGGCTCAGTTGGTAAAGAATCTGCCTGCAAAGTGGGAGACCTGGGTGCAATCTCTGGTTGGGAAAATGCCCTGGAGAAGGGAAGGGCTACCCACTTCAGTATTTTCACACTAATATCATACACTTCCCACTAATTTCAGACAAAATTGACTTCATGTTTTCTTTTTAAAAAATTTTGATTAGAGGACAATTGCTTTACAATATTGTGTTAGCCAGGTTGAATATCTGGAAGTTATAGCAATACATCAACATGAATCAGCCATAGGTATACATATATCTCCTCTCTCTTGAACCTCCCCTTCACCTCATTCCCTGCCTCTAAGTTGTCACAGAGCACCAGGTCTGAGCTCCCTACATCACACAGCAAATTCACACTGACTATCTATACATATGTTTCAATGTTTTTCAATGTTACTCTTTTAATTCATCCTCTCTCATTCTCCCCCTGTGTCCACAAATATGTTCTCACTTCTGTGTCTCCATTGCTGCTCTACAAATATGTTCATCAGTACTATCTATCTATATTTCACATATATGTGCAAATACATGACATCTGTTTTTCTCTTTCTTACTTCAGTCTTTATAATAGGCTCTAGGTTCATCGACCTCATTAGAACTGACTCAAATATGTTGCATATATGTTCTATAACTTCTTTATCCATTCATCAGTCAACGGACATCTAGATTGCTTCCATGTCCCAGCTATTGTAAATAGTGCTGCAATGAACTTTCTAGTACATGTGTCTTTTTCAATTATAGATTTCTCAAGGTACATGTTTGGTAGTGGGATTGTTGGGTCATTTGATAGTTTTATTTCTAGTTTTTAAAGTAATCTCTATACTATTCTCCATAGTGGCTGTATCAATTTACATTCCCATCAACAGTGCAAGAGGATTCACTTTCTACACACACTCTCAAGCATTTATTGTTTGTAGATTTTTTCATGATGGCCATTTTTTTTTTTTTTATGACAGGTATGAGGTGACAGCTAATTGTACTTTAGATTTGCACTTTTCTAATAATGAGTGAAGTCAAGCATCTTTTCATGTGTTTATTAGCCATCTGGATGTCTTCTTTGGAGAAATGTCTTTTTAGGTTTTCTGTCCACTTTTTGATTGGGTTGTTTGTTTTTCTGGTATTGAGATGCTTATATATTTTGGAGATTTAATTCCTCGCCAGTTGTTTCTGTTGTTATTATTTTCTTCCACTTTGAGGATTGTCTTTTCACATTGCTTATAATTTCCTTAATTGTGCAAAAGTTTTTAACTTTAATTAGTCCTACTTGTTTATTTTTCTTTTTATTGTCGTTATTCTAGGAAGTGGGTCACAGAGGATCTGTGTTAAGAGATGTACTTCCCATGCTTTTTGCTCTCAGTTCAGTTCAGTTCAGTTGCTCAGTAGTATCTGACTCTTTGTGACCCCATGGACTGCAACACGCCAGGCCTCCCTGTCCATCACCAACTACCAGAGATTACTCAAACTCATGTTCATTGAGTCAGTGATGCCATCCAACCATCTCATCCTCTGTCACCCCCTTCTCCTCCTGCCTTCAATCTTTCCCAGCATCAGGGTCTTTTCCAATGAGTCAGTTCTTAGCATCAGGTGGCCAAAGTATTGGAATTTCAGCTTCAACATCAGTCCTTCCAATGAATATTCAGGACTGATTTCCTTTAGGATGGACTGGTTGGATCTCCCTGCAGTCCAAGGGACTCTCAAGAGTCTTCTCCAACACCACACTTCAAAAGCACCAATACTTTGGTGCTCAGATTTCTTTATAGTCCAACTCTCACATCCATATATGACTACTGGAAAACCCATAGCCTTGACTAGACGGACCTTTGTTGGCAAAGTAACTATGATTTTTAATATGCTCTCTAGGTTGGTTATAACTTTCCTTCCAAGGGGTAAGAGTCTTTTAATTTCATGGCTGCAGTCACCATCTGCAGTGATTTGGAGCCCAAAACAATAAAGTCTCTCACTGTTTCCACTGTTTCTCCATCTATTTGCCATGAAGTGATGGGACTGGATGCCATGATCTTAGTTGTCTGAATGTTGAGCTTTAAGCCAACTTTTTCTTTCTCCTTTTTCACTTTCATCTAGAGGCTGTTTAGTTCTTCTTTGCTTTCTGCCATAAGGGTGGTGTCATCTGCATATCAGGAGATTATTGATTTATCTCCCAGCAATCTTGATTCCAGCTTGTGCTTCATCCAGCCCAGTGTTTCTCATGATGTACTCTGCAAAGAAGTTAAATAAGCAGGGTGACAATATACAGCCTTGACGGACTCCTTTTCCTATTTGGAACCAGTCTGTTCCATGTCCAGTTCTAACTGTTGCTTCCTGACCTGCATACAGATTTCTCAAGAGGCAGGTTAGGTGGTCTGGTATTTCCATCTCTCTCAGAATTTTCCACAGTTTATTGTGATCCACACAGTCAAAGGCTTTGGCATAGTCAACAAAGCAGAAATAGATGTTTTTCTGGAATTCTCTTGCTTTTTTGATGACCCAGAGGATGTTGGCAATTTGATTTCTGGTTCTTCTGCCTTTTCTAAAGCTAGCTTGAACATCTGGAAGTTCATGGTTCACGTATTGCTGAAGCCTGGCTTGGAGAATTTTGAGCATTACTTTACTAGCGTGTGAGATGACTGCAATTGTGCGGTAGTTTGAACATTCTTTTGCATTGCCTTTCTTTGGAATTGAAATGAAAACTGACCTTTTCCAGTCCTGTGGCCATTGCTGAGTTTTCCAAACTTGCTGGCATATTGAGTGTAGCACTTTCACAGCATCGTCCTTTAGGATTTGAAATAGTTCTACTGGAATTTCATCACCTCCACCAGCTTTGTTCACAGTAATGCTTCCTAAGGCCCACTTGACTTCGTATTCCAGGATGTCTTGCTCTAGGTGAGTGATCACACCATCGTGATTATCTGGGTTGCAAAGATCTTTTTTGTACAGTTCTGTGTATTCTTGGGGGCTTCACTGGTGGCTCAGAGGTTAAAGCGTCTGCCTCCAGTGTGGAGACCTGTGTTCGATCCCTGCGTCGGGAAGATCCCCTGGAGAAGGAAATGGTAACCCACTCCAGTATTCTTGCCTGGAGAATCCCATGGACAGAGAAGCCTGGTAGGCTACAGTCCACGGGGTCGCAAAGAGTCGGACATGACTGAGCAACTTCTTAATATCTTCTGCTTCTGTTAGGTCCATGACATTTCTGTCCTATATTGAGCCCTCCATTACATGAAATGTTCCCTTGGTATCTCTAATTTTCTTGAAGAGATCACTAGTTTTTTTCCATTATATTGTTTTCCTCTATTTCTTTGCACTGATCCCTGAGGAAGGCTTTCTTAAGTCTCCTTGTTATTCTTTGGAACTCTGCATTTAGATGCTTATATCTTTCCTTTTCTCCTTTGTCTTTCACTTCTTTTCTTTTCACAGCTATTTGTATGGCCTCCTCAGACAGCCAGTTTGCTTTTTTGCATTTCTTTTTCTTGGGGATGGTCTTGATCCCTGTCTCCTGTACAATGTCACGAACCCCCACCCATAGTTCATCAGGCACTCTATTAGATATAGTCCCTTAAATCTATTGGTCACTTCCACTGTATAATTGTTAGGGGTTTGATTTAGGTCATACTTGAATCGCCTAGTGGTTTTCCCTACTTTCTTCAATTTAAGTCTGAATTTGGCAATATGGAGTTCATGATCTGAGCCACAGTCAGCTCTTGGTCTTGTTTTTGTGACTGTATAGAGCTTCTCCATCTTTGGCTGCAAAGAATATAATCAATCTGATTTTGGTGTTGACCATCTGGTGATGTCTGTGTGTAGAGTCTTCCTTTGTGTTGTTGGAAGAGGGTGTTTGCTATGACCAGTGTCTTCTCTTGACAAAACTCTATTAGCCTTTGCCCTGGTTCATTCTGTACTCCAAAGCCAAATTTTCCTGTTACTCCAGGTGTTTCTTGACTTCCTACTTTTACATTCCAGCCCCTTATAATGAATTGGATGCAATCTCAAAAACGACAGAATGATCTCTGTTCGTTTCCAAGGCAAACCATTCAATATCATGGTAATCCAAGTCTATGCCCCAACCAGTAATGCTGAAGAAGCTGAAGTTGAACGGTTCTATGAAGAACTACAAGACCTTCTAGAACTAACAGCCCCAAAAGATGTCTTTTTCATTATAGGGGACTGGAATGGAAAAGTAGGAAGTCAAGAAATTCCTGTAGTAACAGGCAAGTTTGGCCTTGGAGTACAGAATGAAACAGGACAAAGGCTAATAGAGAGTTTTGCCAAGAGAATGTTTTTTCCTCCAGGAGCTGTCTAGTTACTGGCCTTACATTTAAGCATTTAATCCATTTTGAGTTTATGTTTGTGTATAGTCTTAAGAAGTGTTTAGTTTCCTTCTTTTATGTGTGGCTGTCCAGTATTCCCAGCACCACTTATTGAAGAATCTGTCTTTTCTCCATTCTTGCCTTCTTTGTCAAAGATAAGGTGCTCATAGGTGCATGAGTTTACTGCTAGGCTTTGTATCTTGTTCCACAGGTCTACAGAGAAGGCAATGGCATCCCTCTCCAGTATTCTTGCCTGGAAAATCCCATGGACGGAGGAGCCTGGTAGGCTGCAGTCCATGGGGTCGCTGAGGGTCAGACACGATTGAGCGACTTCACTTTCACTTTCCACAGGTCTAACTTTTTGTTTATGTGCCAGTACCATACTGTCTTGATAACTGCAGCTTTGTAGTACTGTCTGGCCTTAGGAAGGTTGATTCCTCCAGTTCCATTTTTCTTTTTAAAGATTTATTCTGGCTGTTTTGGGGTCGTTTGTGTTTCCATACAAATTGTGAAATATTTTGCTCTAGTTCTGTAAAAAAACACCACTGGCAGTTTAATAGGGACTGCATTGAATCTGTACATTGCTTTGAGTAGTATAGTTTTTTTTTCCACAATATTGATTCTTCCAATCCAAGAACATGATATATCTTTCCATCTGTTTGTGTCATCTTTGATTTCTTTCATCAGTGTCTTCTAGTTTTCTGCATATAGGTCTTTTGTCTCTTTAGGCATATTTGTTCCTAGGTATTTTATTATTTTTTGTTGCAGTGGCAAGTGGGATTGTTTCCTTAATTTCTTTTTCTGATTTTTCATTGTTAACTTATAGGAATGCTAGGAATTTCTGAAGATTAATTTTATATCCTGTGAATTTACTATATTCATTGATTAGCTCTATTAATTTTCTGGTGGCATCTTTAGGGCTTTCTATCATGTCATCTGCAAATAATGAGAGTTTTCTTCTTTTCCAATCTGGATCTCTCTTATTTCTTTTCCCTCTCTAGGACTTCAAAATTATGTTGAAAAATAATGGTGAGAGTGAGCACCCTTTTCTTGTTCCTGATCTTAGAGGAAATGCTTTCAGTTTTTCATCATTGAGAATAATGTTTCTGTTTATTTGTCATAAATGGACTTTAATAGGTTGAGGATCTGTCCTTCTATACCTATTTTCCGGAGAGGTTTTTTTTTTTTTTTTTTTTTTATAAATAGGTGTTGAATTTTGTCAAAACTTTTTCTGCCTCAATTGAGATTATTACAGTTTTTAATTCTTCAGTTTGTTGATGTGGTATATCACACTGATTGATTTCTGATACTGAGAAATCCATGTATCCCTAGGATATGGTGTATGATCCTTTTAAATGAATTTTTGGATTTAGATTG
>SJYT01042435.1:166236-181387 GCA_006410635.1 Cephalophus harveyi
TTTTTTTTTTAGGAGGTTAATTACTTTAAAATATTGTATTGGTATCTTTCAATTTGTTAATATGGCTTATCACATTGATTGATTTGCGTATGTTGAAAAATCCTAGCAGCCCTGGGATAAAGCCATCTAGATCATGATGTATTGTTCTTTTAATGTGTTGTTGGATTCTGTTTGCTAATATTTTCTTGAGGATTTTTGCATTTATGTTCATAAGTGATATTAGCCTCGAATTTTTTGTGGCATCTTGGTCTGCTTTAGGTACCAGGGTGATGGTGGCCTCATAGAAAGAATTTGGCAGAATTCACATGTGAAGCCATTTGGCCCTTTTGTTTGTTGGAAAATTTTTTATTACAGTTTTGATTTCTGTGCTTGTGATTCTGTGCTTATGTTTGTATTTTCTATTTCTTTCTGATCCAGTTTTGGAAGGTTATATTTTTCTAAGAATTTGTCTACTTCTTCAAGGTTGTCCATTTTATTGGCACATAGTTGCTTATCGTTGTCTCTTATGATCCTTTGTATTTCTGCATTGCCTGTTGTAAGTTCTCCTTTTTTATTTTTAATTTTATTGATTTGAGTCCCCTCCTTATATCTCTCAATGAGTCTGGCTATTGATTTGTCAATTTTGTATATCATCTCAAGAACCAGCTTTTATTTTTATTGGTCTTTGATATTGTCCATTTCTTTTTCATTTATTTCTTCTTTGATCCTTGTGATTTCTTTCCTTCTGCTGACTGTGGGTTTTTTGGTTCTTTATTTCGAGTTGCTTTTGGTGTAATATTAAGTCATTTATTCGATGTTTGTTTGTTTTTTGTTTTTTGTTTCTTGTAGTAGGTTTGTATTGTTACAAACCTCTCAGCACTGCTTTTACTGCATTCCATATGTTTTGAGTTGTCAAGTTTTCACTGTCATTTCCTTCTTCCTTTTTGATTTCTTCAGTGATCTGTTGGTTATTCAGAAGAGGTTATTTAGCCTCCATGTGTTTGTGCTTTTTATAGATTTTTTTTTCTGTAGTTGATATCTGATTTTATAGCGTGTGGTCAGAAAAGATGCTTAAAATGAATGATTTCTTTTCTTCTTTTTTTTTTTTTAATTTTCAAGGCTTGATTTGTGACCCAAGATGTGATTCTCCTGGAGAGTGTTCCATGTGCACTTGGGAAAAAAGTGAAATCTACTGTTTTGTATGAAATGGCCTATAGATATCAATTAGGTCCAACTGGTCCAATGTGTCATTTAAAGCTTGCATTTTCTTATTAATTTTCTTCCTAAATGTTCTGTCCATTGGTGTAAAAGGGGTATTAAAGTCTCCCACTATTATTGTGTTATGGTCAATTTTCCCTTTAGTAGTTGTTAGCATTTGCCTTATGCATTGAAGTTCTCCAATTTTGGGTACATATACATTTATAATTGTTACATCTTCTTGGATTGAACCCTTGATAATTATTATCTCCTGTAATGTTTTTTATTTTAACATCTATTTTATCTGTTGTGAATATTGCTACTCCCATTTTCTTTTGATTTCTGTTTGGTTGGAATATCTTTTCCCAGCACCTCAGTTTTAGTTTGTATGTGTCTTTAGGTCTGAGGTGGGTCTCTTGTAGACAACATATATAGGGCTCTTTTTCTTGTATCTGTTCAGTCAATCTATGTCTTTTCGTTGGAACATTTAGTCCATTTACATTCAAGGTAATTATTGATATGATCCTATTGCCATTTACTTTATTATTTTGCATTTGATTTTGTAGAGCTTTTCTTTCTTTTGTGTTTCCCTTGTAGAGAAGTTCTTTTAGCATTTGTTGTAAAGTTGGTTTGGTAGTGCTGAATTCTCTAATCTTTTGCTTGTCTGTAAAGCTTTTATTTCTCTTTTGCACCTGAATGAGTTCCTTACTAGATAGAGTAATCTTGGTTGTAGATTTTTTCCTCTTTCATCACTTTAAGTATATCTTCTGGCCTGCAGGGTTTCTGAAGAAAGGTCAAGTGTAGCCTTATGGGGATCCTCTTGTATGTTGTTTGTTGGTTTCCTCTCGCTGATTCTAATTTTTCTTTCTGTTTAATTTTTGCTAGTTTGATTAATATTTGTTTTGGTGTGTTTCTCTTTGTGCTTATCCTGTATGAGACTCTAAGGGCTTCCTGGGCATGGGTGGTTATTTCCTTTCCCATTTTAAGGAACTATTCAACTATAAATCTCCTCAAATATTTTCTCACATCTCTTTCTGTTCTTTTCTTTTTCTAGGGCCCCTACAATTCAAATGTTGTTGCTCACATGTTGTCCCAGAAGTCTCTCAGACTGTCCTTATTTCTTTTTTACTATATTTTATTTACTGTACTCTGCTTCAGTTATATTCACCATTCTAACTTCCAGCTCACTTATTCATTCTTCTGCCTCATTTATTCTCCCCTTAGTTCCTTCTAGTGTATTTTTAACATTGTTATTTTGCTGTTCATTGCTCTTCTTTAATTCTTCTCTTTTAGTCTCTTCTTTAATTTTTCCATGTCCTCGATAAACATTTATTGTATCTTTATGATCTGTATCTCCAGTCTGTCTATCTGTGCCTCCACTTTATTTTCAAGATTTTGGATAATCTTTACTATTGAGAGGGTAACAGGCAGGAAGACCAAGGGTCTCCAAATGGAGGAAATAGGCTGAAAGTGTCAGATATATTTATTTATTTATTCCTCCTTTAAGTGGCAAGAGGAAACAAACTCTCTATGGAAATGTTTTTCTTAAGCTACGTTAATGAAACTGTGTATTTGCTTTGGAGTTGCCTTTCTTCAAAATGGTTCCACCTAAGACTAACTTTTTTTCTTTCTCAAACTTTGGGCTGATAATAACTCAACAAACCAGTATTCATATCAATTGTTTTATGGCTGGGGGATGGCATACCTCGTGCCCTCCTATCTTAAAAATGCATATTGTGGGAGAGGGGCCTGGTGAAACTCCGTCAGCCTTGAGATGTCGGTGGAGGGGGGGGGCACTCTCCGTCCCTCTTCTGATGTCTGTGAGAAGCTTTCTCTGTGCCTTTTCATTTTAATAAAAAGCTGCTATACTAAAACTCTTGAGTGATCAAGGCTTGTCCCTGGTCCCAAAGTTAAATATTCTTCATGAATCTGACTCTGTTCACCATAAGCTATCATCTTGGGGCTCATCTGGGATCTTCAGGATAAGGTAAGAATGCTCAAGAGCTGTAGCCTCTCTACTTTCTCAGTATACACATTCTCTGCTTTACTTTACTAACTCTCCAGTGTGCTTGTGTGAATGGATGACATGCCCTGAGCAAAGCAAGTGATGAGCCCTGCTCTGCAGTTTTGCAATGCCTCATAATGACTGAAGGCAGCTCCCAAAAGGGGAGCCTTGTTGGGGGTTTATACTGACCTGCCAATACTAAGAGACACCCAACATCTCTGTGAGGGGAGTGGCCAGAAACAGGCCAAGTGTGTGGACCGAACTCTCCTTTCTCAGTCAAACTTTCCAGTCTCTTTGACCATTTTATATCTTCGTGAGAATTAGAACTACTAACCTAATCTTTTGGATAACTGACTTTCAAGGGACTTGTGATCTATGCCGTTACTGTGTACCTTTACTTAGACCCCAAGTATGGAAGCAACTAGCTTTGCTGGGAGCAGAAAGTTACAAGAGCATGTTTGGGAGCAAGGCAGAGCTTTAGCTCCAGGAATGTCTCTCAGGCTAGAGGTCACTCTCTTGGCTGCTTGCCTCAGGGGCCAGCGACCTGAAAGTGAGTTTTTATCATGGCTGTGCCTCATATCTATGTGGATAAAGGCATGGCTGGTTACCATGAGGTTTTTGAAGACACAGATTGGGAATTGCAGAATCTGGTCAAATTGGAAGTGCAAAGGGCTTCTTCCTTTGGTAGTGCTAGCTCTTAGTGGGCTAGAGGAGGCTCTGATGGCTTTTGTCTTAACTCCCTAGATTTTCATTTTTTGTAATCTGTGGAAACGAACTGGAAGGATTGGTCTTAGTAGCTTGAGGACAAAAATCACTTTTTCCTCACTGGCCAACCCTCCACCACCTCTTTTGCTATCACATATACTGACATGTTTGGGTGTGAGAGTTGGATTATAAAGAAAGCTGAGTGCCAAAAATTGATGCTTTTGAACTGTGGTGTTGGAGAAGACTCTTGAGAGTTCCTTGGACTGCAAGGAAATCCAAACAGTCCATCCTAAAGGAAATCAGTCCTGAGTGTTCATTGGAAGGACTGATGCTGAAGCTGAAACTCCAATACTTTGGCCACCTAATGCAAACAACTGACTCATTTGAAAAGACCCAGAGGCTGGGAAAGATTGAAGGCAGGAGGAGAAGGGAATGACAGAGGATGAGATGGTTGTATGGAATCACTGACTCAATGGGCATGAATTGAAGTAAACTCTGGGAGTTGGTAATGGACAAGGAGGCCTAGTGTGCTGCAGTCCATGGGGTTGTAAAAAGTGAGAGGCTTTTTACTTTTTACTTTTTCTCTCATGACTGAGAGACTGAACTGATCCTGACGTGGTGACACTAAGAAGGGACATCTTGGTTGCTTTTCATCCCTTTATGACTCACCACTTCTACTGCAGTCAGGACTGTACTCAGGAATGTGCACAGGCGCACATAAGATGGATGCTTCCCCTAGTAGTACTAGCTTGGGAGGTATTCAAAAAAGCTACTCTGTTCCACTTCAGGTGGCATCAGAGGAAAAGGGCAAATCAAACAAGGGTCTTGGTGGTATGGAACTAAGTAAATTTGGGATATTATCAGGTCTACCCCTGGTGCATCTCTATCCTGTCTTGGTGGTAGAAGTGGGAGGGGTGAGTAAGGTGCCTGCATCAATAAGGGACAGACTAAGTCTGACCAGGGAAGCAAAGCTTTGGTGGAGAGTCTGTCTACACACCAATCTAGAGCAGGGAAGGGTGCTTCTGGTGGAAAAAATTCATGGCTGTGAATGCCGCTTTTTTCTCTATTATAGATGAGAGCTAGCAGTTCCAGAACTATTCCTTAAAAAAAAAAAAATTTTTTTTTTAAAGCTGGGAAAAGTTTGATCCCAGAGTTTAAAAAGATATGCCTGATCTTCTTCTGTGATACTGAATGGCCATGGTATTCTTTGGAAGATGGGGAATGCTGACCTGTTGAATCTCAATTATTACTGTTTTAGACCAGTTCTGTAGAAAACAAAGAGAAGTGTGTAGAAGTGACATATATGTTTCTCTTTACCTCTCTTCAAGACATACCAGACTTATGTTCTAAGGGTGCAGATTTGGGTGTGAAACCTTCAACTCCCTCCTGTCCTCTTACTTTGCCCCTGGATCTGGGGCTCCCAACTGAACACGCTGAGAGCCAGGGCGCCCTTCCAGGAGGAGCTGCCTCAGTCTTGGTAGAAATTCAAATTGTACCAATTGCAGTCAAGACTATTGAGAGGATCCAAAAGTACATAGAAGCCTTTACAGAACTAAATTTACTTTATGAGCTTACTTGGAGAGATGTAATGTATGTCTTGGGACAGACTCTGACTCCTGACTTGAGAGCTTTAGTTTTGAGGGAAGCTGCTACTTTTGGAGATGAATGGGTTGAACATGAGACAAGGGGAAAGAGGGAACAGGAAATAGCCCTCCTTCCTACTGGGAGCCATGCAGTTCCTATAACAGAGCCACTTTGTCAGAAATATTCTTGTAGGACTGAAGTGAGCACATGTGAAGACTTTAAAATTATGCTAAATTGGCTGACAAAGAACAGGGAGAGAAGGAGACTCCTGGTAAATTCCTAGATAATTATGGGAGGTTCTCTCCAAGTTTACTGATGATGATCCTGAAAGTTCAGAGGGAGGAATAATCTTAAAAGATAGATTTCTTACTCAGTCAGCTCCAGTTATCTGCTGTAAGTTATGAAATCAGACGTTTGGACCAAATCAGTCTTTAGAAAAACTGTTACAGCTGGCTCAGATGGTATATTATGGTAGAGAATATGAGGAGGAAAATAAGAGGCAGAAAAAAAGAACCAGGCCAAAGACTGAAGCCAGCATGGCTGTTAGACCTGCTCTGAAACAACCTGAGAAAAATGCCCAGGTGGAAAGAGATGGGCTTGTTAATTCTGTCGAAAGGAGGGACATCTCAAGCAGAGTTGTCCGCAGGGATCTAAGCTGCCTCCAGCTCCAGGTCCAGTCTGCAAAGGAGCACACTGGAGAAGAGACTGCCCTCTGAGGTGTAGGCCCCAGGGGTCAGACTCTCAAGACAATCAGGACTGAAGGTGCCTGGGAGTCCCCAAAAAAGTCCCCGTCATAATTACACCTGAGGAACCGCAGGTGTTAATAACTGTGGAGGGCCAATCATTTGATTTCTTTTGGACACTGGGGCAAATTTCTCTGTGCTCACTGAAGCCCCTGGTCCACTTTCCTCCCAATCCACTACTGTAATAGGTCTGTCTGGATGAGCCAAACACTATTATTTCAGTCATCCTTTAAGTGGGACTGCAACTGGAACTCTGCGTTTCTGATTGTGCCAGAGTCTCCTTCACCCCTTCTGGGGAGGGATATACTGAACAAGGCCAAGGCCTCTGTTTTCCTAAATATGGAGCCTGATCTTTCTGTCCTATTAATTGAACAAAAGTGTGGACTGATGGAAAAACTGTGGGTTGAGCTTAAAATGCTGTTCCTGTTGTTATCAAACTCAATGACCCTCACCTATTTTCACATCAAAAGCAGTATTCACTAAAGCCTGAGGTTAATGAGTGGACAAAATCTTACTGTACTGACTTCTCATGATGTAAGTGGAATCTACATCTAAACTCAAACTCTAAAGTTCAGAATGACAATGGCTCCATCTTTAAAGCTGCTGTAACTCAAGGGGTGTCAAAAGTTCCAGGAATAGAATATCACTTACACTGTTCCTGGAGACCCCAATCTTCAGAAAAAGTTGAAAAGGCTAATGACATTATTAAAAGATACCCATGTAAGCTAACTTAGGAAACACAAGACAGTTTAAAATTTGACCCATAGCTTTAATGAGGATGCACCCCTTCCCCAAGAAGAAGGGACTGTCTCTATCACAAACCGTTTTTGCACACAGATATTGTCATAGATCCTGAAGCCTTAAAATTAACTATGTGACTCAGCTTTTAGCTTTTCAACAGACATTACCAGGAGGTTAACTCCTGACCCAGCCTCTGAGCCAAACAAGCTGCTGTTTGAACCAGGAACCGAGATGGGCCTGAGAATCTAGGTGGGCTTTCTTCTGCTGGCTCCAAAAGCCCTGAGGCTGCCATTTGACCCTCAAGGCAGTGCCTTCCTGTCCTGGACTCATTCCTATGCTACATTCCAAAATCGGTCTAATTGCTGGGTCCACGGAGCACTCCCCTCCTCATCAACTGAAGACTTCCCATGGTGGGTTTCTCCGCTTCAAGGAAAAGACTTTCTTCAACTCTTCTTGATCTGATGACATCTAACAATCCTAAGATGGACTGATATAACTATGGACGTAATGTGACTTTTAATTTTGATTATGTTTTAACTTGTTTAATGTCTATTTTGCCTTACATCTGCAACTGTATAACAGGGTTTATTTCTAGTCGCATGATGGCTTTTAAGTTACAAATGGTTGCTTGAACTCCTGTGACTGTGGGAGCTTCCTCCCACTACTATTTGGGGCCCCTCAATCGGACACCCTCAATATGAGGGTTAGGAGAATATGTTGCCTCAATAATTTAGGGACCATGTTTCTCAAGCAAGTAGCATCAAGTAGTTATGGAACAAACACAATGCCTCATTCCCTAGGCAAATCATTTCAGTTTGTTCAGTTCAGTCGCTCAGTCGTGTCCGACTCTTTGCGACCCCATGAATCGCAGCACGCCAGGCCTCCCTGTTCATTACCATCTCTCGGAGTTCACTCAGACTCACGTCCATCAAGTCCGTGATGCCATCCAGCCATCTCATCCTCGGTCGTCCCCTTCTCCTCCTGCCCCTAATCCCTCCCAGCATCAGAGTCTTTTCCAATGAGTCAACTCTTCGCATGAGGTGGCCAGAGAACTGGAGTTTCAGCTTTAGCATCATTCCTTCCAAAGAAATCCCAGGGTTGATCTCCAGAATGGACTGATTGGATCTCCTTGCAGTCCAAGGGACTCTCAAGTGTCTTCTCCAACACCACAGTTCAAAAGCATCAATTCTTCGGCACTCAGCCTTCTTCACAGTCCAACTCTCACATCCATACATGGCCACAGGAAAAACCATAGCCTAGACGGGCCTTAGTCGGCAAAGTAATGTCTCTGCTTTTGAATATCTTATCTAGGTTAGTCATAACTTTTCTTCCAAGGAGTAAGCGTCTTCTAATTTCATGGCTGCAGTCACCATCTGCAGTGATTTTGGAGCCCCAAAAAATAAAGTCTGACACTGTTTCCACTGTTTCCCCATCTATTTCCAAACCTTCAACTCCCTCCTGTCCTCTTACTTTGCCCCTGGATCTGGGGCTCCCAACTGAACACGCTGAGAGCCAGGGCGCCCTTCCAGGAGGAGCTGCCTCAGTCTTGGTAGAAATTCAAATTGTACCAATTGCAGTCAAGACTATTGAGAGGATCCAAAAGTACATAGAAGCCTTTACAGAACTAAATTTACTTTATGAGCTTACTTGGAGAGATGTAATGTATGTCTTGGGACAGACTCTGACTCCTGACTTGAGAGCTTTAGTTTTGAGGGAAGCTGCTACTTTTGGAGATGAATGGGTTGAACATGAGACAAGGGGAAAGAGGGAACAGGAAATAGCCCTCCTTCCTACTGGGAGCCATGCAGTTCCTATAACAGAGCCACTTTGTCAGAAATATTCTTGTAGGACTGAAGTGAGCACATGTGAAGACTTTAAAATTATGCTAAATTGGCTGACAAAGAACAGGGAGAGAAGGAGACTCCTGGTAAATTCCTAGATAATTATGGGAGGTTCTCTCCAAGTTTACTGATGATGATCCTGAAAGTTCAGAGGGAGGAATAATCTTAAAAGATAGATTTCTTACTCAGTCAGCTCCAGTTATCTGCTGTAAGTTATGAAATCAGACGTTTGGACCAAATCAGTCTTTAGAAAAACTGTTACAGCTGGCTCAGATGGTATATTATGGTAGAGAATATGAGGAGGAAAATAAGAGGCAGAAAAAAAGAACCAGGCCAAAGACTGAAGCCAGCATGGCTGTTAGACCTGCTCTGAAACAACCTGAGAAAAATGCCCAGGTGGAAAGAGATGGGCTTGTTAATTCTGTCGAAAGGAGGGACATCTCAAGCAGAGTTGTCCGCAGGGATCTAAGCTGCCTCCAGCTCCAGGTCCAGTCTGCAAAGGAGCACACTGGAGAAGAGACTGCCCTCTGAGGTGTAGGCCCCAGGGGTCAGACTCTCAAGACAATCAGGACTGAAGGTGCCTGGGAGTCCCCAAAAAAGTCCCCGTCATAATTACACCTGAGGAACCGCAGGTGTTAATAACTGTGGAGGGCCAATCATTTGATTTCTTTTGGACACTGGGGCAAATTTCTCTGTGCTCACTGAAGCCCCTGGTCCACTTTCCTCCCAATCCACTACTGTAATAGGTCTGTCTGGATGAGCCAAACACTATTATTTCAGTCATCCTTTAAGTGGGACTGCAACTGGAACTCTGCGTTTCTGATTGTGCCAGAGTCTCCTTCACCCCTTCTGGGGAGGGATATACTGAACAAGGCCAAGGCCTCTGTTTTCCTAAATATGGAGCCTGATCTTTCTGTCCTATTAATTGAACAAAAGTGTGGACTGATGGAAAAACTGTGGGTTGAGCTTAAAATGCTGTTCCTGTTGTTATCAAACTCAATGACCCTCACCTATTTTCACATCAAAAGCAGTATTCACTAAAGCCTGAGGTTAATGAGTGGACAAAATCTTACTGTACTGACTTCTCATGATGTAAGTGGAATCTACATCTAAACTCAAACTCTAAAGTTCAGAATGACAATGGCTCCATCTTTAAAGCTGCTGTAACTCAAGGGGTGTCAAAAGTTCCAGGAATAGAATATCACTTACACTGTTCCTGGAGACCCCAATCTTCAGAAAAAGTTGAAAAGGCTAATGACATTATTAAAAGATACCCATGTAAGCTAACTTAGGAAACACAAGACAGTTTAAAATTTGACCCATAGCTTTAATGAGGATGCACCCCTTCCCCAAGAAGAAGGGACTGTCTCTATCACAAACCGTTTTTGCACACAGATATTGTCATAGATCCTGAAGCCTTAAAATTAACTATGTGACTCAGCTTTTAGCTTTTCAACAGACATTACCAGGAGGTTAACTCCTGACCCAGCCTCTGAGCCAAACAAGCTGCTGTTTGAACCAGGAACCGAGATGGGCCTGAGAATCTAGGTGGGCTTTCTTCTGCTGGCTCCAAAAGCCCTGAGGCTGCCATTTGACCCTCAAGGCAGTGCCTTCCTGTCCTGGACTCATTCCTATGCTACATTCCAAAATCGGTCTAATTGCTGGGTCCACGGAGCACTCCCCTCCTCATCAACTGAAGACTTCCCATGGTGGGTTTCTCCGCTTCAAGGAAAAGACTTTCTTCAACTCTTCTTGATCTGATGACATCTAACAATCCTAAGATGGACTGATATAACTATGGACGTAATGTGACTTTTAATTTTGATTATGTTTTAACTTGTTTAATGTCTATTTTGCCTTACATCTGCAACTGTATAACAGGGTTTATTTCTAGTCGCATGATGGCTTTTAAGTTACAAATGGTTGCTTGAACTCCTGTGACTGTGGGAGCTTCCTCCCACTACTATTTGGGGCCCCTCAATCGGACACCCTCAATATGAGGGTTAGGAGAATATGTTGCCTCAATAATTTAGGGACCATGTTTCTCAAGCAAGTAGCATCAAGTAGTTATGGAACAAACACAATGCCTCATTCCCTAGGCAAATCATTTCAGTTTGTTCAGTTCAGTCGCTCAGTCGTGTCCGACTCTTTGCGACCCCATGAATCGCAGCACGCCAGGCCTCCCTGTTCATTACCATCTCTCGGAGTTCACTCAGACTCACGTCCATCAAGTCCGTGATGCCATCCAGCCATCTCATCCTCGGTCGTCCCCTTCTCCTCCTGCCCCTAATCCCTCCCAGCATCAGAGTCTTTTCCAATGAGTCAACTCTTCGCATGAGGTGGCCAGAGAACTGGAGTTTCAGCTTTAGCATCATTCCTTCCAAAGAAATCCCAGGGTTGATCTCCAGAATGGACTGATTGGATCTCCTTGCAGTCCAAGGGACTCTCAAGTGTCTTCTCCAACACCACAGTTCAAAAGCATCAATTCTTCGGCACTCAGCCTTCTTCACAGTCCAACTCTCACATCCATACATGGCCACAGGAAAAACCATAGCCTAGACGGGCCTTAGTCGGCAAAGTAATGTCTCTGCTTTTGAATATCTTATCTAGGTTAGTCATAACTTTTCTTCCAAGGAGTAAGCGTCTTCTAATTTCATGGCTGCAGTCACCATCTGCAGTGATTTTGGAGCCCCAAAAAATAAAGTCTGACACTGTTTCCACTGTTTCCCCATCTATTTCCCATGAAGTGATGGGACTAGATGCCATGATCTTTGTTTTCTGAATGTTGAGCTTTAAGCCAACTTTTTCGCTCTCCTCTTTCACTTTCATCAAGAGGCTTTTTAGCTCCTCTTCACTTTCTGCCTTAAGGCAACATAATTCTCCTAAAAGAAGAGGAGGGAATGAGAGGGTAATAGGCAGGAAGACAAGGGGTCTCCAAATGGAGGAAATAGGCTGCAAGTGTCAGATATTTTTTTTAATCTCTCCCTTTAGTGGCAGGAGGAAACAAACTCTGTATGGAAACGTTTTTCTTAAGCTATATTAATGAAACTATGTATTTGCTTTGGAATTTGCCTTTCTTCAAAACGGTTCCACCTAAGACTAACTTTTTTCTTTTCTCAAACTTTGTGCTGCTGAAAACTCAACAAACCAGTATTCATATCAATTGTTTTATGGCTGGGGGTTGACATACCTCATGCCATCCTATCTAAAAAATGCATATTGTGGGAGAGGGGCCTAGTGAAACTCCATCAGCCTTGAGGTGTCTCTCCTATCTGACTAATAGCTTTCTAACAGATATAAAACCTCCAGCTAAAGACTAGCCAGGTTGAGGGGCACTGTCCTTCCTCCTTCTGATGTCTGTGTCAGAAGCTTCCTCTGTGCCTTTTCACTTTAATAAAACTCAGCTCTACTAAAGCTCTTGAGTGATCAAGCCTCATCTCTGGTCCCAAAGTTAAATCTTCTTCAGAGATTATGAATCTGACACCGTTCAATGTAAGCTATCACTATCATCACTCTGAATTTTTTTTCAAGTATATTGCTTATTTCCTTTTTATTTGTTTAGTCTTGAGGATTTTTACCATGTTCTTTCATCTACTGCATGTTTCCGTGTTCTTCATTTTGTTTAATTTATTGTGTTTGGAATCTCATATCTGCAGTCTGGAAGATTGTAGCTCCCCTTAATTTTAGACTCTATTCTCCATAGATGGGGTTGAATCAATGAGGTGCCTTGTGAAGGTTTCCTGGTTAGGGGAATTTGTGCCTGTGTTCTGGTGGATGAAGCTGAATCTGGTCTCTCTGAGGGGTAGTGCTATGTCCAGTTGTGTGTTTTGGGGGTGTCCATGGGTTTTGGCAGCCTGTCTGCTAGTGTGTGGGTTTGTGCTCCTGTTTTGCTGAGGGATTGGTGTGGAGTGAACGTTGGGCACTGAACTTTTTGGGCTTTGGGTAGGGCTTGGTTTTAGTGTTGACATGGAGACCTTTGGGAGAGCTTTCATCAATTAATGTTGCATTCATTTGGGAGTTCTCTGGTGGTTCAAAGTCCTGGTCTCCCACCTTTGGCATTCAGGCCTGACCCCTTACTGTCACACCAAGTTTCACAGGCTCTATAGCACAGAAGTGGAGAAGGCAATGGCACCCCACTCCAGTACTCTTGCCTAGAAAATCCCATGGATGGAGGAGCCTGATGCGCTGTAGTCCATGGGGTCGCTGGGTTGGACACGATTGACTGACTTCACTTTCACTTTTCACTTTCATACATTGGAGAAGGAAACGGCAACCCACTCCAGTATTCCTCCCTGGAGAATCCCAGGGACGGGGGAGCCTAGTGGCCTGCCATCTATGGGGTCGCACAGAGTCAGACATGACTGAAGTGACTTAGCAGCAACAGCAGCACAGCACAGAAGACATAACCCCAAGACTATTGGTGAAAGCAACACTCAACAGCCAAGAACACCAAAAGATACTCATACTAAAGTCCTCCAATAGTTCTAGGAAGATCTCTGGACCTGTTGTGGGCAGTGTGGGGTCAGCTTAGTTTCAGAACTGGTGTTATACCAGGTTGTACTTGCTCCCAAAGTCTACAGTTGCCACTAAAGTCCACATTCTCTGGCTAGTTGTTGGGATTTGATCTGTTGCATCTGTGGCTGCAGGAGTTAATTCCCTTTCTCTACTTTGGCCCTGTATCCCCTAGTGCTCTGCTTTGTTTTTAGTCCTGGCTCTGCTTGTAGGCCACCCTCTTGTGTCTTTTCCCTGCCCAGGCAAGAGGGGGCAAAGTACAAAGCTTATTAGGGCTCGCTTGCCCCCTCAGGCTGGGTAGAGGGAGGGATATGGCAGCCACAATTAGGATGTTCTGAGGCATGCCTGTGGCAGTAGAGGTGTGTCAGGTATTTTTATATGCTGAGGCAAGTCATGTGCTCTCCCAGAGGAGTGCAAAGATGACCACAATAAAGGACAGAAATGGCAAGGACCTAACCAGAAGCACAAGAGATTAAGAAGAGGTGGCAAGAATATACACAGAATTATACAGAAAAGTCTTAGTGATCAGGTAGCCATGATGGTGTGGTCACCAACCTAAAACCAGAAATCCTAGGAGTATGAAGTGAAGTGGGCCATAGGAAGCATTACTACGAACAAGCTAGTGGAGATGATGGAATTCCAGCTGAGCTATTTCAAATCCAAAAAGATGATGCTATTAAAGTGCTGCACTCAATATGCCAGCAAATTTGGAATACTCAGCAGGGGAAAAGGTCAGCTTTCTTTCCAATTCCAAAGAAAGGCAATGCCAAAGAATGCTGAAAACTATAGTACAACTGTGCTCATTTCACATGTGAGCAAGGTAATGCTCAAAATTCTTCAACCTAGGCTTCAACAGTGTGGGAACTGATAACTTCCAGGTGCACAAGCTGGGTTTAGAAAAGATAAAGGAATCAGAGATCAAATTACCAACATCAGTTGGATCATAGAAAGATAAGAGAATTCATATACACCCATGGTGGATTCATGTCAATGTATGGCAAAACCAATATGGTATTGTAAAGTAAAATAAAGTAAAAAAAAAAAAAAAAGAAAAAAAACACACACACATCTACTTCAGTATTCACTATGCTAAAGCATTTGACTGTGTGGATTACAACAAACTATGTAAAATTCTTAAAGAGATGAGAATACCAGACCACCTTACCTGCCTCCTGAGAAAGCTGTATGCAGATCAAGAAGCAACAGTTAGAACTGGAAGTGGAACAAGGAACTGGTTCAAAATTAGGAAAGGCTAAATATGCTATTATGTCAGTCTGCTTATTTGACTTATATGCAGAGCACATCATGAGAACTGATGGGCTGGAAGACTCACAAGCTGGAATCAAGATTGCCAGGGGAATATAAACAGCCTCATAGATGAAACCATTCTAATGGTATGGCAAAAAGATGGGAGAAAAGTGGAAACAGTGACACATTTTATTTTCTTGTGCTTCAAAATCACTGTGGACAGTGACTGCAGCCAAAAAATTAAGACGCTTTCTCCTTGGAAGAAAAGCTGTGACAAACATAGACAGCATATTAAAAAGCAGAGACAGCACTTTGCTGACAAAGGTCAAAGCTGTGTTTTTTCTAGTAGACGTGCAGATGTGAGACTTGGACCATAAAGAAGGCTGAGTGCCAAAGAATTGATGCTTTCAAATTGTGGTGTTGGAAAAGACTCTTGAGAGTCTCCTGGACAGCAAGGAGATCAAACCAACAAATCCTAAAAGAAATCATAGGTGTGTGGATTTATCTCTGGGCTTTCTATTTTGTTCCATTGATCTATATTTCTGTCTTTGTGCCAGTACCATACTGTCTTGATGACTGTGGCTTTGTAGTAGAGC
>SJYT01042435.1:183045-199106 GCA_006410635.1 Cephalophus harveyi
AAAAAAACAATGAACAATAAAAAATAAATAAATAAAAGAAATCAACCCTGAATATTTATTGGAAGGACTGAAACTAAAGCTGAAGCTCCAATACTTTGGCCACCTGATGTGAAGAGCTGACTCACTGGAAAAGGCCCTGATGCTGGGAAAAATTGAGGGCCAGAGGAGAAGGGGATGGCAGGCTCTGATGGTTGAATGGCATCACTTATTCAGTGGACATGAGTTTGAGCAAACTCCAGGAGATAGTGAAGGACAGGGAAGCCTGGCTCGCTGCAGTCCATGGGGTCACAAAGTCAGACACAACTTAGTGACTGAGCAGCAACAACAGGGATCCCTAGAAAGAGTAAAGCTGTTTAGGCTCCCAGAAAAGTGTGGGCAATAACTTGCACTTGTTCACAGCCTGGTGGCAGCTGCCACCTCTGGGGTTGAGACTGCAGCAGCCTCATTTTGTCCACTGCCTCAGGCACCTTTCCTGGCTTGGTCCGTGGCTAAGGTTTCCCCATCTTGGATCATAAACTGCAGTCACATCTAATTCTACTGCTGATGCTCCTACCAGTTTTGCCTATTTTGGCTGCCACCATACCAGGCCACAGCCATTTTCTGCAAATGTGTGGAGTTAGAGTGAACTAGGGACAATGATATTTTGCCTCTCTGGGATGCTCAGTCTTTCTCTCAACTCCTTCTGTTGTGTCATGCTAGCCCCCTCAGTGTAGTTTCATGCAGAAAAGCCCAGGCTACTCTCTGGATCTGACACCTGAGTCTGAGCCTCTGCACCTGCCCCCACTCTCTGCTGTGAGTGTGGGGGTGTGAGCCACTTCTAGGCTGAGGATGGCTATTTGACAATGATCTCTGTGACGAATTCTCTCCGTTTTGTCTTTTGAGCGCCCACTGAGGGGCTCCCCTCTGAGGTTTCAAAGCTCCCTCCTGTCCTCACCAATGAGAGGGTTTCTGAGGGTGCAGAAAAATTTCCTCCTTCAAGACTCCCTCCCCGGGTTGCAGGTGCTTGTCCTAAAATCCTTTGTCTCTTTTCTTTACATTTATCTTTTGCGCTACCTAGTTCTAAGGAGATTGACTTGCTTTTTTGGAAGTCTGTGGTCTTCTGTGTTCAGAAGGTGTACTGTAGGAGTTGTTCCATATGAATTTTGATGCATTTGTGGGGAAGATGACCTTGCCATCTTATTTCTCCACCACCTTGGAATTTCTCACAAGATAGCCTTTAAATAAATAAAAAAAAGATTATAAGATATAATGACATTATATATTTATAAGTATTCAATACAGCAAGATGATGCAATTATAAATATTTATGCACACAATAACATCATCAAAACATATGAAGCAAAACCTGACAGAATTGAAGGGAGAAATAGAGAGTTCTACCATAATAACTGAAGACTCCAATATCCCACCAAAAATAATGGGTAGACCCACCAGACAGAAAGCACGTAAGTAACTAGAAGATTTATAGTTGCTAGTCATTCAGTCGTGTCCGACTCTTTATGACTCCATGGAGTATAGCCTGCCAGGCTCCTCTGTCCATGGGATTTCCCAGACAAGAATACTGGAGTGGGTTGCCATTTCCTTAGAAATCAACTAGATCCAACAAACACTCATAGAGACCTCTACCCAACAACAACAGAATACCTAATCTTCACATTTTGCAGGTTAGACCATATATTAGCTGACAAATGAAGTCTCAGTACAATTAAAAAAGATAGATATCATACAAACTATCTTTGATCAAAATGGGATAACGTTATGTTAGTACAAAAAGAAAACTGGAAACTTCACAAAAGTGGAAATTAGGCAGCACATTTTTAAACAATGAAAGACAAAATCACAAGGGAAATTAGAAAATGCTTAAAAATGAATGAAAATAGCAATGCAAAATACCAAAACTTGTGGAACCCAGTGAAAGTGTATAAAGTGAGAAATGTATAGCTATAAGCTGTTTTTTGTTTTAGTCACTAAGTTGTGTCTGACACTTTTGCAACCCCATGGACTGCATAGCCTGCCAGACTCCTCTGCCCATGGGATTTCCCAGGCAAAAATACTGGAGTAGTTCCTCTCCATGGGATCTTCCCAACTGAGAGATCAAACCCATGTCTCCTGCATTGCAGGTGGTTTCTTTACCACTGAGCCACCTGGGAAGCCCATAGCTATAAATACTACCCTAAAAAAGAGAAGAATCTCAAGTCAGCAAGCTGACTTTATGACTTAAAGAACTAGAAAAAGCTAGAACAAACTAATCCTAAAGACAGCAGAAAGGAGATTCCTTAAAAAGCTGGGAATAAAACTACTGTGCGTGTTAAGTAACTTCAGTTGTGTCTGACTCTTTGTGACCTTATGGCTTGTAAACCACCAGGATCCTCTGTCCATGAGATTCTTCAGGCAGGAATACTGGAGTGGGTTGCCATGGAAGCTCCAGGGGGATCTTCCTGATCCATGGATCAAACCTAAATCTCCTAGGTCGCCAGCATTGGCAGGTGGATTCTTTACCACAAAGCGCCACCAGGGAAAGCCATATGATCCAACAATCCCACGCTGGGCGTATACCCTGAGAAAATCAGTGTTAAAAAAGACACATGTACTCCAATGTTCATTCCAGCACTATTTACAATAGCTAGGACATGGATGCAAACTAGATGTTCATCAGCAGATGAATGGATAAGGAAGTTATTGTAAACTTACACAGCAGAATATTACTCAGCTATAAAAAGGAAGACACTTGAGTCAGTTCTAATGAGGTGGATGAACCTAGAGGCTATTATACAGAATGAAGTAAGTCAGAAAGATAAAGACAAATATTGTATATCAATGCATATATTTGGAATCTAAAAAGATGGTACTGATGATTCTATGTGAAGGACACATAGAAAAACATACTTTCATATTGATGTATGACAAAGCCATCACAATATTGTAAAGTGATTATCCCCCAATTAAAATATATGAATTTTAAAAAGAAAAATACAAAAAAGAGACTCATTTACCCCAATGTTTATTGCAACATTATTTACAATACCCAGAACATGAAAGCAACCTAGATATCCATTGACAGATGAATGGAAAAAGAAGTTGTGATGCATATATAAAATGAAATACTACTCCTAAAAAGGAATGAATTTGAGTCAGTTGAACTGAGGTGGATGAACCTATAGCATTTTATACAGAGTGAAGTAAGTCAGAAAGGGAAAAACAAATATATATTAACACACGTATATATATGGAATCTAGAAAAATGGTACTGATGAGCCTGTCCGCAGGTCAGAAATAGAGATGGAGCCATAGAGAATGGACTCATGGACAGGACTGGGGAAGGAACATGTAGAAAGAGTTGAGAGATTAGCACTGAAATATATACATGGCCATGTGTAAAATGGGCTTCCCAGGTACTTCAGTGGTAAAGATTCACCTACCAATGCAAGAGATGCAGGTTTGACCCCTGGGTCATGAAGATTCCCTGGAGGAGGAAATGGTAACCTACTCTAGTATTCTTGCCTGGAAAATCCCATGGACAGAGGAACCTGGTGGGATACAGCCCATAGGGTCACAAAGAGTCAGACGACTGAGTGCGTGCATGTGCGCACACACACACACACGTGTAAAATATATCAGTAATGGGAAGTTGCTGCCTAACAGAGAGAACTCAGCCTGGTGCTCTGTGATGACCTAAAGAGGTGGGATGGGGGTTCGTGGGAGGGAGTATTAAGAGGGAGGGGATATATATATATATATATATACACACACACACACACACACACTCTAATAGCTGATTAACATTATTGTACAGCAGAAATCAACACAACATTATAAAGTAATTATCTTCCAATTTAAAAAATAGCAGAAAGAAGGGAGTAATAAATATTAGAGCAAAGATAAATGAAATAGAGACTAAAAAATATAGAAATTCAATGAAACCAAAGCTTATTATTCAAAAAGATCAACCAACTTTACAAACCTTTAACCAGATAGACAAAAAAAAAAAAGAAGACTCAAATTACTAAAATTAGAAGTGGAAGTGAGACATTACTACTAATTCTGCAGAAATAAAAAGGATAGTAAAAAAGGATAGTAAGAGAGTACTCTGAGAAGGCAATGGCACCCCACTCCAGTAATTTTGTCTTGAAAATCCCATGGAGTCCCTGGGGTCCCTAAGAGTCAGACATGACTGACTTTTTCTTTTCACTTTCATGCATTGGAGAAGGAAATGGCAACCCACTCCAGTTTCTTGCCTGGAGAATCCCAGGGACTGGGGAGCCTGGTGGGCTGCCATCTATGGGGTTGCACAGAGTCACACACGACTGAAGCGACTTAGCAGCAACAGCAGCAGCAAGGGAATACTATGAAAAATTATATGCCAACTAATTGGATTTCTAGATGAAATGGTCAATTCCTAGAAATACAATACCTACCAATATTAACTCATGAAGAAATAGAAAATCTGAATAGACATATAACTAGTAAGGAGATTGAATCAGTTTTTTATAAAAACCTCCCAACAACAGCAACAACAAAACCTCTAGATCTGAAAACTACACTGGTTAATTCCCCCAAATGTTTAAAGAACATTTAAATGTTATGAGACATTTAATGTTTAAAGAAATACCTATTACTCTCAAACTTTCCTCAAAAAGTGAAGAGAAAATAATGCATACTCATTCTATGAGGTCAGCATTACCCTCATAACAAAGTCTGACAAAGACAATACAGAACAAGGTGGGGGAAAAAAAAAACCCTACAACCCGGTTGATACAATTATCTGCAAAAATATACTCACAGAATTCAGCAACATATTAAAAAGATTATAAATCATGACCAAGTGGAATTTTTCTCTTGGATTATAAGTATCATTGACATAGAAAAAAAGGTCAATATAATATATGACATCAACAGAAAATGGAAACAACCAACATGATTATTTCAGTTGTAGAAAGAATCTTTAACAAAATTCAACATACTTTCATGCTAAAAACACTCAACAAGCTATGAAGAGAAAGAAATTACCTCAACATAATAAAAGTCACATATGAAAACCTTACAGCAAACATCATACTCAATGGTGAAAGACTGACAACTCTTCCTCCCAGATAAGGAACAAGGCAAGGATGTCTGCCTTCACCACTTCTGTTCAACATAGTAGTTAGAAATTTGAGCAAAAGCAAATAGGCAAGGAATGAAATAAAAAGCATCCAACTTGGAAAGGAATCAGTAAAATTTTCTCTATTTACATATGATACAATCTTATATGTTCAGTTCAGTTCAGTTCAGTTCAATCACTCAGTAGTGTATGACTCTTTGCAACCACATGAATTGCAGCACACCAGGCCTCCCTGTCCATCACCATCTCCCGGAGTTCACTCGAATTCACATCCATCAAGTGGGTGATGCCATCCAGCCATCTCATCCTCTGTAGTCCCCTTTTTCTCCTGCCCCCAATCGCTCCCATCATCAGAGTCTTTTCCAATGAGTCAACTCTTCCCATGAGGTGGCCAAAGTACTGGAGCTTCAGCTTCAGTCTCATTCCTTCCCAAGAACACCCAGGGCTGATCTTTAGAATGGACTGGTTGGATCTCCTTGCAGTCCAAGGGACTCTCAAGAGTCTTCTCCAACACCACAGTTCAAAAGCATCAATTCTTCGGCGCTCAGCCTTCTTCACAGTCCAACTCTCACATCCATACATGACCACTGGAAAAACCATAGCCTTAACTAGACGGACCTTTTTTGGCAAAGTAATGTCTCTGCTTCTCAATATGCTATCGAGGTTGGTCATAACTTTCCTTCCAAGGAGTAAGCGTCTTTTAATTTCATGGCTGCAATCACCATCTTCAGTGATTTTGGAGCCCCTCGAAATAAAGTCTGACACTGTTTCCATTGTTTCCCCATCTATTTCCCATGAAGTGATGGGACTAGATGCCATGATCTCCGTTTTCTGAATGTTGAGCTTTAAGCCAACTTTTTCACTCTCCTCTTTCACTTTCATCAAGAGGTTTTTTAGTTCCTCTTCAATTACTAGCATGTGAGATGAGTGCAATTGTGTGGTAGTTTGAGCATTCTTTGGCATTGCCTTTCTTTGGGATTGGAATAAGAACTGACCTTTTCCTGTGTCCTGTGGCCACTGCTGAGTTTTCCCAATTTGCTGGCATATTGAGTGCAGCATTTTCACAGCATCATCTTAAATATTACATATATACAAAAATCTGTTAGAACGAATAAATATATTCAGTGAAGAAGCAAGATACAAAGTCAACACAAAAGTATCAGTTGGATTTTTACACATGAACAATGAAGAATAACATTGAGAAGAATAAAATAATTAGGGATTATTAACCAAGCAGGTGCAAGTCTTATACAATCAAAATTACAAAACATTGCTGAAAGAAATTTGAAGACATAAATAATGGAAATCCATTCCATGCTTATACATTTGAAAAAAAAAAAAACCTGACATTGTTAAGATGTCAATCCTGCCCAAGGTGACCTACAGACTCAATGCAACTCCTATCAAAATTTAAATGACATTTTTTTCTTTTTTCAGAAAAAGAAAAACCCAACCTAAATTTCATATGAAATATCAGAGGACCCCAATAGTCAAAATAATCTTGAAAAAGAACAAAACTACAAGACTCAGAGTTGCTAATTCTAAAACTTACTACAAAACTACAGTTAGAAGAACAGTGCAGTATTTACATAGACAGCATAGACTAGAACAGAGTACCCAGAAACAAACCTATGTGTGTGTGTGTGTGTGTGTGTGTGTGTGTGTGTACAAAATTACAAAACATTGCTGAAAGAAATTTGAAGACATAAATAATGGAAATCCATTCCATGCTTATACATTTGAAAAAAAAAAAAACCTGACATTGTTAAGATGTCAATCCTGCCCAAGGTGACCTACAGACTCAATGCAACTCCTATCAAAATTTAAATGACATTTTTTTCTTTTTTCAGAAAAAGAAAAACCCAACCTAAATTTCATATGAAATATCAGAGGACCCCAATAGTCAAAATAATCTTGAAAAAGAACAAAACTACAAGACTCAGAGTTGCTAATTCTAAAACTTACTACAAAACTACAGTTAGAAGAACAGTGCAGTATTTACATAGACAGCATAGACTAGAACAGAGTACCCAGAAACAAACCTATGTGTGTGTGTGTGTGTGTGTGTGTGTGTGTGTGTGTATAAAATGACTTTTTGCAAGAGTGCCAAGATAATCCAATGGGAGAAAGAACAGTCTTCTCAACAAATGATGCTGGGAAAACCACATATCCACATGAAAAAGAATAAAGTTGTCCCTTTCCCTTTGTCTATTCACTACACCATATACAAAAAACTCAAGTGTATCAAGGACCTAAATGTGACATCTAAAACCTCACAAAATATTAATAGGATTTGGCAGCAATTTTGTGAATATGAGGGTTGAATATAGTTATGATTTCCTGGATATGATACTACAGGCACAGAAAGCAAAAGAAAAAATGACAGATTGGACTTCATGAAAATTAAAACACTTTTTAAATCAAAAAATACTATTAATGGAGTAGAAAGTAAACCCACAGAATAAGAGAAAATATTTTCAAATTATATATCTGATAAGGTATTAATATCCTGAGTATATAGAGAATTTAACTCCTAAAACTTAACAATCAAAAAGCAAATAACCTGATTCAGAAATGGGCAGCAGATGTGAATAGCATTTATACAAAAAAAGATATACAACTGGCCAGTAAATGTATGAAAAATGCTCAACGTCACATTAATCATTAGGGAAATGCAAATCAAAACTACAATGAGATACTGTCTCACATCCATTAAGATGGCTACTATTAAAAAAAATGAAAGCAAGTGTTAGTAAGGATGTGCAGTAATTGGAACCCTTGTGCATTGTTGGTGAAAATGTAAATTGGTACAGCCACTGTGGAAAGCAGTATGACAATTCAAGAAAAAATGGTTAAAGATAGAATTGTTATGTGATTCAGAAAATCCATTTCTGGTATATACTGGAATTTAAAGTATGATCTCAAAGAGATGTTTGTACACCCAATAGCAACATTACTTATTCAGTGGCCAAAATACAAAAGCAGGGGAAACTTCCAAGATGGGGGACTAAGATGGGGAGATAACTTCCCTCCGCACAAATACATCAAAAATTCATCTGTGTATGGAACAGCTCCTACAGAACACACTCTGAATGTTGGCAGAAGATCCTAGACTTCTAAAAAGGCAAGCCAATCTCCTTAGAATGAAGTAAGGCAAAAGATGAGGGGAAAAAAAAAGAGAGAGAGAGAGAGAGAGAGAAAGGATTTCAGGATGGAGACCTTTGCCCCAGGAAGAGAGTCGTGAAGGAGGAAAAGTTTTCTCACACTCATGGGTGAGGACAGGAGGGAGCTTCATAACTTCAGATGGGAATGTAATAGTGGTTGCTCAGAAGGCAAAATATGGAGAATTCACCACAGAGATCTTTGCCAAACAGCATTTCCCAGCTGAGAAGCATCTCACACACCTGAGCCCACAGCAGAGTGTGGGTGTGGGGTGCTAGGGTCAGGCTTGGGTGTCAGAAACCAGGGAGAAGGCCAGGGTTTGGCTGCTGTGAGGATACTCCGAGGGGGCTAATACAACTCAACTGAAGGAGTCTAGGGAAAAGTCTGGGCATCCCAGAGTGACAAGAGATCACTCTTGCCCACACACTCTAACTCTACACATTCAAAGATTGTGGCTGTGTGCCTTGGCAGTAGTGGCAAAGCCAGCAGAACCAGTAGGTGCGCCAGCAGCAGAATTAGATGCCACTACAGTTTAAGATCCCAGAAGGGGAAACATGAGCCACTAGCCACTGACAAAGCCAGGGAAAGAGCTTGAGGCAGTGGACAAAAACGAGGCTGCTGTGATCCTGAGCCCAGAGGTGGCAGCCGCCACCAGCTGTGAGAAGGCACAGGTTACTGCCCACACACTGCTGGGAGCCTAAGCAGTTTGACTCTTCCTGGGGACCCACGAGCTGAGGCCAATTCCTCTGGGAGAGTGTACACAACATCCAGTAGGTTTCTACCACTGCAGACACTCCCCAGTGCATCATAATTGTGGCTGCCATGCCCCTCTCTTTTCCCAATCCAAGTGAGCAAGTGAACTCTGATAAGCCTTGGCCTTTGTCCCCTGTCGCTTGGGCAGGGAACAGACACTGGAGATCAACCTACAAACAGAGCCAGGGCCCAAACCAAAGCAGAACACCAAGGGACGTGTGATGTAAGAATAGAAAGGGAATTAACTCCTGCAGCCACAGGTGCAGTGGATTCAATCCCACAGTTAGCCTGAGACTACGGACTTTAGGGGCAACTATGTGCTCTGGGTGAAGAAGGCGATGGCACCCCACTCCAGTACTCTTGCCTGGAAAATCCCATGGACGGAGGAGCCTGGTGGGCTGCAGTCCATGGGGTCGCGAAGTCGGACACGACTGAGCGACTTCACTTTCACTTTTCACTTTTATTCATTGGAGAAGGAAATGGCAACCCACTCCAGTGTTCTTGCCTGAAGAACCCCAGGGATGGGCGAGCCTTGTGGGCTGCCGTCTGTGGGGTCGCACAGAGTCGGACACGACTGAAGAGACTTAGCAGCAGCAGCAGCAGCATGTGCTTTGGGAGCCAGTATAAGATGGTGTGGGACTCCCCTGGTGGCTTAATCTGTAAAGAACCTGCCTGCAATGCAGGAGACCCAAGTTTCATCCCTGGGTTAGGAAGATCCCCTGGAGAAGAGAACGATAACTCACTCCAGTATTCTTGCCTGGAGAATTCCATGGAGAGAGGAGCCTACCATGGACAGAGGAGCCCGGCGGGTTAAGTCCATGGGGTCACAAGGGTTAGACATGACTTGGCTATTAAACCACCACCACAATTAGCTGGAGTAAGGTCAGGTCTGAGACTGACCTGGCCCTCCGCTGCCTGCAAAAGGTCCAGAGACCTTCCTAGAAATACTAGAGGGCTTTGTGAGTATGCAGATTGACTGAAGCACATTGTGTGGAGTAGAAAATAGAGGAACCATGAGGACATTCCTCTTACTACCACTCTATATAAAATTTTCTGTTTTTTTCTTTCCTTTTTCCTTTTTCATATTGTTCTTTTTATATTAATCCTTTAATCTTTTATAATCTTTCATAATTGAGTTTATCCTTTTTAAACATCTTTTCTTAAATAAATTCATTTTATTTTATTTGCCTATTTTCCCAGGACTCTTTGTTGCATTTTTTTCCATGGTTTTCATTTTGTAATTCTTGCTGGGCTGATTCTCAGTGTTCATTTTCTATTATGGCTTTGTTTATTGGCTTGAATGCCCTACTGTTTTTCTGAGTATTATTATTTTAAATTTATTTATTTATTTTAATTGGGGGGTAATTACAATATTGTGATGGTTTTTGCTATATATCAACATGCATTAACTATAGGTATACATGTGTTCCATCCATTTTGAACCACCCTCCCATCTCCCTCCCACTCTATCTCTCCAGGTTGGAATAGAACAGTGGCTTTGAGTGCCTTGCATCATACATCAAACTCATACTGATTTTCTGTTTTACATATGGTAATATTCATGTTTCGGTAATATTCATGTTTCAGTTCTATTCACTCAAATCATCCCACCGTCTTCTTCTACTGAGTCCAAAAGCTTATTCTTTACATCTGTGTCTCCTTTGCTACCCTGCACATAGGATTGCTGGTACCATCTTTCTAGATTGTCTATGTTTACATTAATATATGATATCTGTCTTTCTCTTTCTGACTTAACTTCACTCTGTACAATAAGCTCTAGGTCCATGCACCTCATTAGAATCTACTCAAATGCATTGCTTTTTATAGCTGAGTAATATTCCATGTGTACATATACCACAACTTCTTTAACCATTCATTTGCTGAGGGACATCTAGGTTGTTTCTGTGTTTTTGCTATTGTAAATAGTGCTGTAATGAATATTGGGTGCATGTGTATTTTTTAGTTCTGATTTATTCAGGGTATATGCCCAGTAGTGGGATTGCTGAATCCTATGGTAGTTTTATTCCTAGTTTTTTTTTTTAAGAATCTACATTCTGTTCTCCATAGTGGTTTGTATCAGTTTGCACTCCCACCAACAGTGTAAAAGGTTGTGCTTTCCTCCACACCCTCTCCAACATTTATTTTTTGTAGACTTTTTGATGATGGCCATTCTGACCAGTGTGAGATGGTACCTTATCACTGTTTTGATTTGCATTTCTCTAATAATGAGTGATGTTAAAAGCATTTTTTTCATGTGTTCATTAGCCATCTGTATGCCTTCTTTGGAGAAATAACTATTTAGGTCCTCCACCCACTTTTTTATTAGATTTTTTTTTTTTTTGATATTGAGCTGCATAAGCTATTTTTGTATATTTTGGAAATTAATTTTTTGACAGTTGTTTCTTTTGCTATTATTTTCTCCTATTCTGAGGATTGTCTTTTAACGTTGCTTATAGTTTCCTTCATTGTGCAAAAGCTTTTAAGCTTAATTAGGTCCCATTTGTTTATTTTTGGTTTTATTTCCATTTCTCTGGGAGGTGGGTCATTAGAGGATCTTGCTGTGATTTGTGTCAGAGAGTGTTCTCTTTTTTATAGTTTCTGGTCTTGTGTTTAGGTATTTAAACAATTTTGATTTTATTTTTGTGTATGGTGTTAGAAAATGTTCTAATTTCATTCTTTTGCACATGGTTGACCAGTTTTCCCAGCACCACTTGTTGAAGAGATTGTCTTCTCTTCATTGTACACTTTTGCCCCTTTTTCAAAGATAAGTTGTTCATAAGTGCATGGGTTTATCTCTGGGCTATCTGCTTTGTTCCTTTGATCTATATTTCTGCTTTCATGTCAGTACCATACTGTCTTAATGACTGTAGTTTTGTAGTATAGTGTGAGTGGATAAGGAAGTTGTGGTACATATACACAATGGAATATTACTCAGCTATAAAAAGGAATGCATTTGAGTAAGTTCTAATGAGGTAAATGAAACGAGCCTATTTTACAGAGTGAAGTGATAGCATATGGTGAAGATAGCAGATTCGTGATCTCCAAAGAAGATTTAGCTTTGGGACCAGGGACCAGGCTTGATCACTCAAGAGCTTTTGTGTAGCAGAGTTTTATTAAAGTATGAAAAGGGATAGAGAAAGCTCCTGACAGACATCAGAAGGAGGTGGAGACTGCCCCCAACAATTATTAATACCCGGGGTTCCTCAGGTGTAATTAGGATGGGAGCTTGTGTGGGGACCCCTGGGCACTTTCAGTCCTGATTGTCTTGAGAGTCTGACCCCTGAAACCTATGCCTTTGGGGGCAGTCTCTCCTCCAGTGTGGTCCTTTGCAGACTGGACACGGAGTTGGGGATGGGTTAGATGCCTGAGGGCAATCCCGCTTGAGGTGCCCCTCCTTTCCACAGTAATAACAAGACCATCCCTTTCCACCTGGGTCCCTCTGAGCATTTTTCTCAGGCTATTTAAGAATGGTTCTGACAGCCATTACAAGGGCCTCAGCCATTCCTCCATCTTTTGCTACTTCTCTTTCTTTTCCTCATATTCCCTGCCATAATAGACTGTCTGAGCCAGTTGCAACAGATGGCTTGTAAAGACTGATTTGGTCCATACGCTTGTTTTAATAGCTTATGGTGGATATCTGGAGCTGAATGAGTGAGAAATCTATCTTTTAAGATCACTCTTCCCTCTTCGCTTTTGGGATCAATCTCAGTGAATCTGTGAAGGGCTTCCCTTAGTCTATCTAAGAATTTACCAGGAGCTTCCTTCTCCTCCTGTTCTATGTTCACCAATTTGGCATAAAGTCTCAGCCACATGCTTGCCTGAGTCCTTCAAGAACACATCTGACAAAATGACTCTGATCCCATCTTCCTTTAGCTGTGTTGTAGTCCCAATCTGGTTCTATAATTGGGACAGCCTGATTCCTACTGGGGAGAGTGGCTATCTCATCCTCCCTCTTCCCTACTAAATTATTACCAAGCCATTCATCTCCACAGGGAATTGCTTTCCCCAAAACTCGAGTTCTTGAGTCAGGATTTAGCATCTGTCCCAGAACATACATCACATCCTTCCAAGTAAGGTCATAAAGCAGAGTAACACCCTTAAAGGCTCCTAATATGTTTTTCTGGGTCCTCTAAATAGTCTCCCAGATCCTCCTTGATTTTTTGTATTTCTTGATAAGAAAAGGGCGTATTAACTCTCATAGACTATTTCTTCCAGTGGGTGCTTTATGGAGAGGCAACAGCTTATGTGGCTGTTCCTCAGCTTCTCTGGCTGCTCATCACATATGATCCCAGGGATAGATTGGAGAGACCTCTTTTTCTTTATCTCTTTATCTCCTGTCCTCCATCTCATCCTGCATTTCACCCTTAGCTTTTGCTGTCTGAGCTTCTCTTACTTCGATTGTCTGAATTTCTATTGAAATCAGAGTAGTCTGAGGTTGTACTGAGACAGGGGTTGTTTGGACCTCTACTTGGGCATTTTGAATCTCAGTTTGGGTTGTTACTGAGACCAAGGCAACCTTTCCTGGGGCGGGGGATGGGGGAGGCAGGTTCCTCTGACTTTCAGTTTGCTCAATCTGCAGCCTATGAAACGGGGACAAAGGAGGAGGACAGGAGGGAGCTGAAAGTTTCATAACCAAATCTATACTCTTAGGACATAAATCTGGGATGTGTCACAGAGAGAAAAAGGACAACATGTATGCTACTTCTACCCTTTTCCCTTGTTTTCTACAGAACTGGACTAATTGTAAAACAGTATTATAATTAAGAAATCCTCCAAGTGGCCACTGTTACCGTCCTCTAGTGGGTACCGTGGCCATGCAGTATCACATAGGAAGATCAGGAGTGTCTTCTTTAAGCCCTGGGGATTAAATCTATCCCAGTTTTTCAGGATACAGTTCAAAGGAGTGAGGCTGGAATTGTTAGCTCCCATCTGTAAGAGAGAAAAAAGCAACCAGCACCATCTTTCTACCAGAGGCGGCCTTCCCTGCTCTAGATGGGAGTATAGACAGACTTTATACCGAACCTTTTCTTCCCTCATCAGACTTAGTCTGTCCCTTACTCATGCAGGCACCATAGTTGTCCCTCCTGTTTCTACCACCGAGGTGGGGTGGAGATGCACCAAGGGTAGACCTGATGGCCTCCCAGGCTAGTGTCTAGTTCCTCACCATTAAAAACTTTCCTTGCCTCTGATGCCACTGGGGTGCAATCAGAGAACCTTCCGGAATGCCTCCCAAGCTAAGACTTCTGGGGGAAACATTCATCATCTAAGTGCCTGTGCATGACCCTGAGTATATTCCTGACCACAATAAGACTGGTATGAACATAAAACCAAGATGTTCCTTTCAAACAACACCACACCAGTATAAGAGATAGCAAAAGAGATGGTGAAGGGCTGGCCAGTGAGGAAAAAGTGATTTTTGTCCTCGAGTTATTAGGGCCAGTCCTTCCAGTTCATTCCCACAGATTCCACAGAAAGAATATCTGAGGAGTTGGGACAAAAGCCACCAGAGAGCCTCCTCTGGTTCACTAAAAGCTAGCACTACCAAAGGAAGATGCCCACTGTACTTTCTATCTGAGTAACTTTTAACCTGAGCTAGAGCTCCATCTAGCTTCTGAACTTTAAACTCCTAGTGAAGCTAGGCACTTCCTGACTACCAGTCTAAGGGGACCTAAGTAACAGTACACAGTAACAGCATAGATCACAAGTCCCTTGAAAGTCTATGGTCCGACAGGTTAGGTTAGTAGTTCTAATTCCCCAAGCAATTAAGAAGTGGTCAAAGAGACCAGGAAAATGTGACCGAGAAAAGAAAGTTCAGTCCACATGCTTTGCCCATTTCTGGCTGCTCCCCTTACAGGGAGGTTGGGTGTCTCTTGGCATTGGCAAGTCGGTATAAACTTCAGTCATTATGAGGCACCTCAAAGCCACAGAGCAGGGCTCATCACTTGCTTCATGCAGGGTGTGTCATTTATTCACACAAGCACACCCTAGAGTTAGTGGAGTAAAGCAGAAAGCGTGTATATTGAGAAACCAAAGAGGCTACAGATCTGAGTGCTCCTACCTTGTCCTGAAGATCCCAGATGAGGCCCCAAGATGATAGCTTACAGTGAATGGTGTCAAATTCGTGATCCCTGAAGAAGAAAATTTAACTTTGGGACCAGGGACCAGGCTTGATTTCTCAGGAGCTTTAGTATAGCTGAGTTTTATTAAAGAGAAAGGCACAGAGAAAGCTTCTGACAGACATCAGAAGGGGGACAGAGAGTACCCCAAGCTAGCTTTAGCAAGCTGTTTTTATGTCTGTTAGAAAGCCATTAGTCAGATAAGAGAGACACCTCAAGGCTGATGGAGTTTCACCAGGCCCCTCTCCCACAATATGCATTTTTGAGATAGGATGGCATGAGGTGTGTCATCCTCCAGCCATAAAATAAGAGATATGAGTACTGGTTTGTTGAGCTGTTATCAGCCCAAGGTTTGTGTCTTGGGTGGAACCATTTTGAAGAAAGGCAAATTCCAATGCAAATACATAGTTTCATTAGCATAGATTAAAAAAATTTCCATAGAGAGTTTGTTTCCTCCTGCCACTTAAGGGAGAGATAAAAAATGTTTGACACTTGCAATTAAACTTAAAAGCTTTTCCACAAGAAAGGAAATGATAAGTTGAAAAGACAACCTTCAGAGTTGGAGAAAATAATAACAAATGAAACAATTGACATAGTATTAATCTCTAAAATACACAAGGAGCTCTCACAATTCAATATCAGAAAAACAAATAACCCAATCAAAAAGTGGACAGAAGACCTAAACAGACGTTTTCCAAAGAAGACATGCAGATGGCATTCAGTTGTCCGACTCTTTGCGACCCCATGAATCACAGCACGCCAGGCCTCCCTGTCCATCACTAACTCCTGGAGTTTACACTATGCCAAAGCCTTTGACTGTGTGGATCACAATAAACTGTGGAAAATTCTGAAAGAGATGGGAATACCAGACCACCTAACCTGCCTCTTGAGAAATCTGTATGCAGGTCAGGAAGCAACAGTTAGAACTG
>SJYT01042440.1:0-10834 GCA_006410635.1 Cephalophus harveyi
TATACACCCGTGGTGGATTCATGTCAATGTATGGCAAAACCAATACGGTATTGTGAAGTAAAATAAAGTAAAAATAAAAATTAAAAAAAAGATGTAATTTCAGTGTTCTTTGACTTCTGTTTTGAAGTAACAGGTTAGTTATATTTTTTGCTCCTTTGAAAACAATGCCCCTTCTATCATGATTGCTTTTAGACTTTTTCTCTTTTCTTTGGTTTTCATTAGTATAAGTATGATAATCTTAGGTGTGGTATATTTTATATTCATATTGCTTATAGTTTCCTGGGCTGTTTTTTTCTAGGAAAGAACAAAAACTGCTTTAGTTTTTGTTGTGCTAAAAACATATAGCATACATTTTACCATCTTAAAAAATTTTATTGAGGTATAGTTGTTTCACAACATTGTTTTAGTTTCTACCGTACAGCAAAGTAAATCAGCTCTGTGTATATCTTATATATCCCTTCTTTTTTGTAGTTCTTTCCCATTTAGGTCCCCACAGAGCACAGAATAGAGTTCTCTGTGCTACACATTTAGGTTACCATTAGTTATCTATTTCAGACATAGTGTCAATAATGTATATATCCCAAATCCCAATTCATCCCACCACTCCCTCTTGGTATCCATACATTCAGACATATTTCTATGTCTGTGTCTCTGTTTCTGCTTTGTAAATAAGATAATCTAAAACCAATTCTGGGCTTTTTTTTTTTTTTTAAATTCTGTGGGTTCATTATTTCATCAAATTGGGGAAATTTTCATCTACAATCTTCAAAAATATTCTGTTTACTCCAATTCTCACCTAACTCACCTTTTGAAACTCTGATTACACATATGTTGGCATTGTTCTAAAGTCTGTGGTTGCTGTGGTCTTTATTGTTTTTCTATCTGCATTTTCGTATGATAATTTCTATTCTGTTTTGCTTTTAGCAAAATTTTCTTTGGCTGTGCTGCGCCTGCTATTAAGTCAACCTAATGAATTTTTAATTTCCAATACTGTATTTTTCAGTTTTGAATTTTTGGGGAAAGTCTCCTTTATTTTTACTGTTTTAATGGAATTTGCCATCTGTTAGTCAATTTTGTATTTCTTTCAACTAAATTTAAATGATAAATAATTAGAGAAGCTACTTTAAAGTCTTTGCTAATAGCAACATTCAGGTCATATGTGGATCTGATTTTACTGAATATTTTTTCTTCTTGATTGTGAGTCATATCTTCCTGTTTCTTTAAAAATTTTTATTGGAGTATAGTTGATTTACAATGTTGTGTTAGATTCATGTGTACAGCAAAGGAAATAAAATGTATATGTATGGCACTCTTTTTTAGATTCTTTTCCCATAAGTTCTTACAAAGTAGAAGCTGGAAAGTCAATAGAGAGGAGCACTTGATGAAAAGTGGGTGGTGCACTGGGATGACCCAGAGGGATGGGATGGGTAGGGAGGTGGGATGGGGGTTCAGGATGGGGAACACATGTACACCCATGGTGGATTTAAGTCAGTGTATGGCAAAACCAATACAATATTGTAAAGTAAAATAAATAAACAGAAAAAAAATTATATTAAAAAAAAGTGAGTGGAAGGCAGGGACAGCCAAAGGGAGTTTTAATTCAGAGACAGGCTGCTCCTGGCAGAAGTTGAAAGCAGTTACCTGATAGAGATTATTTGTTACCTTCCCTGGTGGCTCAGAGGTTAAAGTGTCTGCCTGGAATGCAGGAGACCAGGGTTCGATCCCTGGGTTGGAAAGATCCCCTGGAGAAGGAAATGGCAACTCACTCCAGTACTCTTGCCTGGAGAATCCCATGGAGGGAGGAGCCTGGTAGGCTACAGTCCATGGGGTCACACGACTGAGTGACTTCACTTTCACTTTCACTTGAGAGGATAAGGGCAGGGAATCACAAAAATTTCCTTGTTAAAACTAGATACAGTGCAGTTCTTCCTGGAATAAAGTGGAATATGAATACATTATTGAGTGTCCCACCCTAAATTTTATGAGTATAAATAGCCCTTGGTATTACTATTTCCTTGATACACTTCTTGTTTCTATTAAAGTCATTGCATATTTGTTATTTCCCCACAGAGTGCCAGATTTGTGAAGGCAGGGACATTGCTTTATGGATTTCAGCAGCTCTCACCAGAAGGAAGTTTAGACTAATGATTACAAAATAAGTACCTGGAGTTAGATAGACCCAGGCATGTGGGCTCTGAAACACAATGTCACTCTGAGCAACTTACCTTTAAAATGAATATCATTATTGTGAGAAATAAATAATATATGTGTATGGTGTTTTCGATCTTGGCAGCCAGAACTCGGTGTAAAGGATTTGTGTTATGCACAATATTGGATATTCAAGAAATGGTGATGACAGTCATTTTTATCACAATGATTTTTCTCTTAATTGTACCAGATCAGTGTTTGTTGAAAGAAACTGTCTCTAGAAGCCAAATTAAGCACTATCAAGGGTATAAGGAAACATTTCTTCCCCTGGGAAAATAATCTCTCAGAGAATGGTCTTGAGGGAGTTTCTGAATAATCAAGTCACTGAGATCTACAATCCTAATAAAACTGCCTATTCTCCTGTTATCCACGAGTCAGGAAAGGGCACCATATTCTTCCTTGTAGCTGTAGGGTGTTTTGGGAAGTCAGTAATTGGAAATCAAGCTCTTCGAGGCAAAAAGAGATACAAGATAAACGAGAAGTTATGATTCTCTGGAGCAGACTGGGAGGAGAGAGTTCTGAACTCAAAGCTGTCCTCTTCTATTGATGTGGTCATTTTCTTCCCAGGACCATTGTGGACAAGAGACGCTGAAGTATAGCATTACAGCTCTACACTGAAGGAAGGTGAGTGTGTGCCTGGCCCTGGTCACTCGTGTAACGTGGTGGTTACCAGTGCAAACCGTGAGGGTCAGCTGCCCAACTTCACCTTCTGGCTGCTACTCAGCAGTTTTGGGACTTGGATGAGTTACTTAACTCAGTTGTCTCATCTACAAAATGAGGATAAAAATATAGTCACATAGCTCTTGGTACACATAAGTAACCACTTAATTAAGTGCTAGCTTAAAACATTACCATTAAACCTAAGGCCACTAGAGTTAGGAGATTTTGGAAAAAATGTCACCTCACTTTTTTGATGTGATAGCAGTGACCCAGAGGTGGGAGCTCTGAGAAGTCAGAGTGTCTTCTGCCAGTCAGGATTCTTTCCGGGGAAAGTCCCCAAGTGTCAGCAACTGTCAGAGGCAGGAGAGAGGGGACTCAGAAAACGGACTGACTTAAAGATCTAAAAGATATCTATCTTACTTTTGAATGAGTTTTCTGCTTTTTGCTTTCTCAAGTAGTGTCAGTTCTCACTCTGGAGGCCTAGTCTAGCCTCTTTATTGTTCTCTGGAAGTTAAAGACACTCGGGTTATGAAGAGAGATCCATAGCAAACAGTAGAAACCTTCCTCCCACACGAAATCTCAAATGTCTTGGTGGATTCCATTCTCAAGAATGGGAGGTGGGTACTGGGAGGGTGGTAGTGGTGTTTCTCTCAAAATGGTTCTCTTTTCTTTCCCCCATGGACCGGTTTTTCTCCAGGGGAGAATGGCAGCTGAGAACTCTTCGGTGACAGAATTCATCCTCGCAGGCTTAACAGACCAGCCAGGACTGCAGATCCCCCTCTCCCTCCTGTTTCTAGGTTTCTATGTGGTCACCGCAGTGGGGAACCTGGGCTTGATAACGCTGATTGGGTTGAACTCGCCCCTGCACACCCCCATGTACTTCTTCCTCTTCAACCTCTCCTTAATAGACTTCTGTTACTCCACTACCATCACTCCCAAAATGCTGATGAGTTTTGTTTCAAAGAAGAACACCATCTTGCGTGCGGGGTGTTTGACTCAACTGTTTTTCTTCTGCTTCTTTGTCATCTCTGAGTCCTTCGTCCTGTCAGCGATGGCATATGACCGCTATGTTGCCATCTGTAAGCCCCTGGTGTACACAGTCACCATGTCTCCTAAGGTCTGTTTACTGCTTTTGTTGGGTGTGTATGTGATGGGGTTTTCAGGGGCCATGGCCCACACAGGAAGCATAGCAAGTCTGATCTTCTGTGCGGACAACCTCATCAATCATTTCATGTGTGACATCCCGCCTCTCCTTGAGCTCTCCTGTAATAGCTCTTATATGCATGAGCTAGTGGTCTTCATATTTGTGGCTGTTGATATTGGAATGCCCATTGTCACCATCTCCATCTCTTATGCTCTAATCCTCTCCAGCATTCTCTGCATTCACTCCACTGAGGGCAGGTCCAAAGCTTTCAGTACATGCAGCTCCCACATAATTGTGGTTTTCCTTTTCTTTGGTTCTGGGGCTTTTGTGTATCTCACACCACCTTCTGTTTTGCCCCTTGACCAAGGGAAAGTGTCCTCCCTGTTCTATGCCATTGTGGTGCCCATGTTAAATCCACTGATATATAGTTTGAGGAACAAGGATGTCAAAGCTGCCCTGAGGAAAACCTTGGGGAAAATTAATCTCTTGAGAAAGGAGTAATATTTGAAGAAAATGATACAATGCTTTGTTTATCAGTATTTTCAGTGAAGAATGCAAATTCCAGTTTTCTTTTCCCTTTTATATAGAAAGAGAGCTTTAAGTCTTTATGTTTAGATCAATGTTTAGAACAGAACTATTTGTCATGTCCCTTGACCCACCTTTAGTGTTCCAAGACTATTTTCCAAGACAATTTTCTGCCATCATTGATAATTTAATTTTGAATGGGTTAAACTATATGTAACCCATTAAATCTATAATTTATATATAATTTAACCTAATCTCCTCAATAACAGATGTTGGAGACTTAGAAGTGTTATATATGTTTTCCAGGCCCATACAGCTAACTGGTGCCACAATTGGGACTGGAATCAAGTTCCTTGAATTCCAATTTACTTTGTTTTCCTTTATGCTATGCTTTCTTGCTTCATTTTGTTGCTGCCTTTGAAGATTTCATTATTAAGTATGACAAAAACAGACTGGTTCCAAATAGGAAAAGGAGTACGTCAGGGCTGTATATTGTCACCCTGCTTATTTAACTTATATTCAGAGTACATCATGAGAAATGCTGGGCTGGAAGAAGCACAAGCTGGAATCAAGATTGTGCAGGAGAACTATCAATCACCTCAGATATGCAGATGACACTACCCTTATGGCAGAAAGTGGAGAGGAAGCAGAAAGCCTCTTGATGAAAGTGAAAGAGGAGAGTGAAAAAGTTGGCTTAAAGCTTAACATTCAGAAAACGAAGATCATGGCATCTGGTCCCATCACTTCATGGGAAATAATTGGGGAAACAGTGGAAACAGTGTCAGACTATTTTTTTGAGCTCCAAAATCACTGCAGATGGTGACTGCAGCCATGAAATTAAAAGACGCTTACTCCTTGGAAGGGAAGATAGCATATTAAAAAGCACAGACATTACTTTGCCAGCAAAGATTTTTCTAGTCAAGGCTGTGGTTTTTCCAGTGGTCATGTATAGATGTGAGAGTTGGACTGTGAAGAAGGCTGAGTGCCGAAGAATTGATGCTTTTGAAGTGTGGTGTTGAAGAAGACTCTTGAGAGTCCCTTGGACTGCAAGGAGATCCAACCTGTCCATCCTAAAGGAGATCAGCCCTGGGTGTTCTTTGGAAGGACTGATGTTNTCATGTATAGATGTGAGAGTTGGACTGTGAAGAAGGCTGAGTGCCGAAGAATTGATGCTTTTGAAGTGTGGTGTTGAAGAAGACTCTTGAGAGTCCCTTGGACTGCAAGGAGATCCAACCTGTCCATCCTAAAGGAGATCAGCCCTGGGTGTTCTTTGGAAGGACTGATGTTGAAGCTGAAACTCCAATAATACTTTGGCCACCTCATGTGAAGAGTTGACTCATTGGAAAAGACCCTGATGCTGGGAGGGATTGGGAGAAGGAGGAGAAGGGGACGACAGAGGATGAGATGGCTGGATGGCATCACTGACTCGATGGACATCAGTTTTGGTGAACTCTGGGAGTTGGTGATGGACAGGGAGGCCTGGCGTGCTGTGATTCATGGGGTTGCAAAGAGTCAGACACGACTGAGCAACTGAACTGAACTGATCAGCACATTAAAGCCTGATTCTGCTTATAGTAATTTAATTTACTTCACAATAAGACATTTTTTGAATATTGTATTTTGACCAATGACAGTAGAGCTATGTTAAAATTGTGGTGTGGGGGTGGCAAGTATGTAAGTCTGAGATACTAGGTGAAGCATGGTAATTCCTGGTTATGCATGGCAGCTGCAGGAACTGGCCTAGTGATTATGAACAACTGTAGGTTTAATGGTTAGAAAGATGCTGAGTGGAAAGTTTCAGACATTATTTCAAGACTAGGAGAGTCAGATTTCATAATTTTTTCCTAAGGATTATTTTGGGCATTTTAGGTATGATGGAAAACTGTGGCTCAAGATACTCAACTAAGTGTAAGTTCTAATGAAGAAGTAAATAATTTGGGGATCTAGTTAGTTATCAAGAAAGTACTAAAAGCAGCAGATTATTAGAAGAGGCCACTTCCATAGAATTTTAAGGCACTATAGATTATACTGATCTTTTCATGCAGGCTTGTGTGGGAATCAGAACGTTCCTCTCTGCTGGTTTATATATCTACAACATTGAATAAAGGTGTCCAGAATACATCAGAACACTTTGATCTCAATGACATATTAGTGATAAAGGAAGGTTTTTCGGAAAAGTGTTAGCATGCTAAGAGCTGAGAAGTCAATCACTGTCTTGTGAGTTTTTCTTTGGAAAGATTCTCTTTTGGGAAAAAGGCAACTTTGGATGAGTGACGGGGTTTGCCATTGAGTTGACACAGATCAAAGGTGAAGTTATAAAACTGGGAGTGTCGAAACACTGATTATGGGACCTGAACACCTGCAGATTTCGTTATCCAAGGTGGGTCCTGTGACCGATCCTCTGCAGATGCTGAGGGATGACTATGCTTCAGTGTGGAAGTTTGCATTATTGGTCAGAATTCTGTCACTCAGTTAGTAGTGTTATGGATCTATACCTTGCCATGGTTTCATTTTCAGTTTAGCTCAGTTCAGTTGCTCAGTCGTGTCCGACACTTTGCGACCCATGAATCGCAGCACACCAGGCCTCCCTGTCCATCACCAACTTCCAGAGTTCACCCAAACTCATGTCCATCGAGTCGGTGATGCCATCCAGCCATCTCATCCTCTGTTGTCCCCTTCTCCTCCTGCTCCCAATCCCTCCTAGCATCAGGGTCTTTTCCAATGAGTCAACTCTTTGCATGAGTTGGCCAAAGTATTGGAGTTTCAGCTTCAACATCAGTCCTTCCAATGAACACCCAGGACTGATCTCCTTCAGAGTGGACTGGTTGGATCTCCTTGCAATCCAAGGGACTCTCAAGAGTCTTCTTCAACACCACAGTTCAAAAGCATCAATTCTGTGGTGCTCAGAAAGAAAGAAAAACTAACAAAAACTATAGACTAATCTCTCTCATAAACACAGATGCAAAAATCTTCAACAAAATATCAGCAAATAGAATCCAACAATATATAAAAAAATTATACACTATGACTAAGTGGTATTTTTCCCAGTTGTGCAATATTGTTTCAGCATTTAAAAATCAGCTGATATAATTCAACTGATAAATGGTTTAAGGAAGAAAAATCACATGATCACACCAATGGATGCAGAAAAGGCATTTGACAAAGTCCAAAACTCATGCATGATAAAACCTCTCTGTAAACTAACAGTAAAGAGGAACTTTCTTTACTTGAAAAAGAACACTTACACAAAACCTAAAGTTAACATCATACTTAATGATGAAAAACTTGAAACTTCCCCACTAAGATTAGGAGCAAGGCAAGGATGTCCCTCTCATGACTGCTTTTCAGTATAGTATTGGCCCTAGGTAATCAGTAAGACGAGAAAAGGAAATAAAATGTATACAGATCAGGAAGAGAGACATACAACAGTCTTTCTTCATAGATGGCATAGTTGTCATGCAGAAAATCTAAAAGAATCAACAAGAAAACTGCTGAAACCAAAAGCGATTATAATAAGGTGGAAGGATATAAGTTAACATATAGAAGTCAATTGCTTTCCTGTATCAGCAAAGACCATGTGGAATTTAAAGTTACAAACACAATCCCATTTACATTAGCACCCCACAAAATGAAATACTTCAGAATAAATCTAACAAGATATGTGCAAACTCTTTATGAGGAAAATTACAAAATGCTGATGAAATAACTGAAAGAATAACAAAATTAATGGAGTTACTCCATGTGTGTGAACCTGAAGACCTCATATAGTCACGATTTCACTTCTTCTGAACTTGATCTATAGATTCTATACAATTCCAGTCAAAGTCCCAGCAGGTTATTTTGTGGATAATGACAAACTGATTACAAAGTTTATACAGAGAGGAAAAGACTCAGAATTGCCAATGCACACTGAAGAAGTAGAACTGAATTAAAAGCTGGAGGACTGACACTACTCAACATCATGACTTACTATTGCTCTAAAGTGATAGTAATCGTGTATTGTAGGCAGGCTAGACAAAGAGATCAATGGAACAGACATCCTAGAAATAGACCCACATAAATATAGACGATTGATCATTGACAACTGACCTTTATAAAGAAAACAAACAAACAAACAATGGAGCCAAGATGATGTTATTAAAGAATGGTTCCGTACAACACGTAAGAAAATGAATCACACAAGAGTTCACATTGCTCACAAAAACTAACTTAAAATATCTCAAGCTTAAATGTAAAATACAAAACAGTAAAATTCCTAGCAGGTAACTGGAAAAATCTAGATGACCTTGGGTGTGGCAATGACCTTTTAGGGATAAGACAAAAAGAATGATTTATAAAATAAGGAGTTGAGAAGCTGGACTTCTATAAAATTAAACATTTCTACTCTGTAGAAAGACATTGTCAAGAGGATGAGAAGACAGGCTGTAGTTTACATGAAAATATTTGCAAAAGATATATCTGATAAAGAACTGTTATCTAAAACATTTAATACAAAGTTTGGATGAACCTTGAGTATATTATGCTAAATAATGTAAGTCAGCCAAAGAAAGACAAATGCTGCATATCACTTACAGGTGGAATCTAAAAACATCAAACTTGTAGAAAAATGGTGGTTGCTTGGGGGGGTGGTGGGTAGGGATATAGGACAGATGTTTAAGGTACAAATTTGCAGTAAGTGGTAAATAAGTCCTAGAGATCTGATGTACAACACAGTGAAAATAGGCAACAGTGATGTATTACAGTCCTCAAACTTGCTGAGAGACTAAAACTCAATCATTTAAACCACTAAAACGAACTGATAACTATATAACGTGTTGCTGTTGCTGTTCAGTCACTCAGTGGTATCTGACTGTTTGTGACCCCCTGGACTGTAGCACACCAGGGTTCCTTGAGAGAGGTGCTAATTATTGCTATAATGGCAATCATATAAAATATATCAGACTAACATGTGTACACTTTAAATTCACACAATGTTATATGTCAAATATATTTCAACAAAAATATGGAAAGTAAAGAAACAACCTGATTAAAAAATGGGCCTGAGACCTTAGGAGACACCTAACGCAGAAGATATACAGATGGCAAATAAGCATATGAAAAGATACTCCACATCATTTGTCATCAGGAAATGCAAGTTGAAACAAGAGTGAGATACTACTACACACCTATTAGCATATGCTGGTAAGGATGCAGAGTAACATGAATTCATCCACTGCTGGAGAGAATGGAAAATGGCACAGTCACTTGGAAGACAGTTTGGCAGTTTTTTATCAAACTAAACATACTCCTATCACACAATCCAGAAACTGTGCTCTTTGGTATATAGACAAAGGAGCTGAAACCTATGTCTGCACAATTGTCTCCTCATACTGTGTTCTTAAGTGTCAAAACTTGGAAACAATCAAGATGTCCTTCAGCTGGTAAATGGAAAATAAACTGTGGTATATCCAGGCAATAAAATACTACTCAGTGCTCAAAAGAAATAAGCTGTCAAGCCATAAAAAGACACGGAGAAAACTTAAATGCACAGTACAAAGTGATATAAGTCAAATCTACAGCAATCTGGAGGAGGCAAAACCAAGGAACCAAGGAAACAGCAAAGAGATCAAAGGTTGTCATGGATTCTGTGGAGGGAGGGATGACCAGGTAGAGCACAGAGAGTTTTTAGAACAGTGAAACTCTAGTAATGACCAGTATATAATGTTCATACATATAATGAATATATGTCATTACATAGCTGTCCAAACTCACAATGCACAACACCAAGAGTGAACCCTAATGTAAACTATGGTCTTTGGATGATAATGATGTGTCAATGTGTGTTCATCCATTGTAACAAATATACTGCTTTCATGGAGGATGTTGTTAATGGAGGATGTTGTTAATGGAGGAAGCTGTGCATGCACGGGGTCAGAGAGTATATGGGAAATCTCTGTATCATTTGCTCAGTTTTTCTGTGCACCTAATATAGAAAATTTATTAATCAAAGCAAAAAAATTACTATGAGCGTTTAAATCTCAGAGAAACTCAGAATTATTTATTTTTCCATGTCTGTGAGGAATGAGGTATTGCACTTAAAATAAAATGACAAAAAACTAATCATTATTTTATTATTATCTTAAAATAATTATGAGTTACAATTAAAATAATGCCCACAAATCTTTTGCTGTGCAGGAGAATTAATTCTTTAACATGAATCCCTGATATTGTTTTGATCGAATGGTGGGAGACATTTTATCTAATGCTGATTGGATTTACTGAGTCAGGTTGACTGGTGTTACAGAATGTCAGTTACTG
>SJYT01042453.1:0-94671 GCA_006410635.1 Cephalophus harveyi
GTCGTGCATGGATGTGAGAGTTGGACTACAAAGAAAGCTGAGGGCTGAAGAATTGACGCTTTTGAACTGTGATATTAGAGAAGACTCTTCAGAGTCCCTTGGACTGCAAGGAGATCCAACCAGTCCATCCTAAAGGAGATTAGTCCTGAGTGTTCATTAGAAGAACTGATGTTGAAGCTGAAAATCCAATACTTTGGCCACCTGATGAGACAAGCTGACTCACTGAAAAAGACCCTGATGCTGGCAAAGATTGAAGGCGGGAGGAGAAGGAGATGACAGAGGATGAGATGGTTAGATGGCATCACCGACTCAATGGACATGAGTCTGGCTAAACTCCAGGAGTTGGTAATGGACAGAGAGGCCTGGTGTGCTGTGGTCCATGGGGTCGCAAAGAGTTGGACACGACTGAGAGACTGAACTGAACTGAGAGGAAGTTATGTTTATTAAAGGATTTTCTTAAGCCCCAAAGAATAGAAATGAGCCCTAGCATTTCAGTTCCCAGGACCCATTTTTTGCCTTCTTTTGTCAGGTCATGTACTTTTGTAAGCTCATTAGTTCCATTCTCTGCTTCCTTTGCAACGGAGCCTGAGATATGCCATGAAAGATCTAAGGTGTGACACTTAGTTCTATCGACCCGGGAGAAGTTCATTTCATTTCAAATGACTGTATGTGTACCCTTCCTCAATGAAAAGATTTCTCCAAGCCATCTTCCATGGGTCTTGTGATCTGTGTACTTTTTCACAGGAGACGCAATATTTTTGGAGATAAGGTATAATAATTAAAAGTCAGGAGAGCTAGATTCCAGTCCAGTTTCACTTTAAATTATGATGCCATTCCTGTCCCTGGGTCTCGGTCTCTCAAGGTGCCTGTTACTGACTTGCAGCTCTACAAATTTTTGATTACAAGTCAAAATTCACAAGCAAGAGAGTTTCAATAAAAGCCAGAGCTTCTCATCAGTTACTTTTTAGCTGCTAAATTATGCCTTGTTTATTTTGAGTAGAAACAGGTGTTAATGACATCTAATTAAACCATTCTCTCCTGTAAGAGTCAATGCTGTTTTCAGAGTTGGGATATTAATTCTACAACAGAATGCTTCAGATTAAGACGTTACAAATAATGAATCATTACTATACTTTGTTCTAAAGTTAAGCCCCTGTGAAAAAGCTCTCTTACCTAGGGAAAAGGGAATCAAAGCTTCCTTCTTGGCAAAATATCCACTGCTGTCCAGAAATCGCTCTGGATAGAATATTTCTGGGTCTCTCCAATACTTTTCATCAAAGTGTACAGAATAAAGATTTGTGATTACTGTTGTGCCTTTAGGAATGGAATAACCACGTACAACTGCATCCTCAGAGGTTGCATGGAAAATCCCTAATGGCACTATGTTACAGAATCTTAAAACTTCATGCAAAACTGCCTCGGTATAAGGCATTTTGCACTTGTCATCCCAAGAAGGCTTCCCACTGGGTCCTATAATTAAATCAATCTCTTTCTGAACTTGTCCTGTAAGAGAAAAAGTGTTCCCATTATTATGCAATTCTTAAATTATATCTAAAGTAAACTCTCTTTAGGATAAAACAAAAGATAACCAGCCAACATGGCATGGGTACATTCAGATTCAGATTTTTCATTATCTGGGAGTTCTACTTAAATACATGCCACATATCTTATACAACCAGTACCTAAGACTCCAAGTAACTGTGTTGTGAAACACACATAGGTAATAAAAATAAAAATTAAACAAATCTAGAATTAGAATAACATTACTCTCATCAAGGAAAAGAATGAAGCATTAGAAACTTCAATTAAAAAAAAAAACAGGGTTGGTAATGTTCATTGCAGCACTATTTACAATAGCTAAGACATGGAAATAACCCAAATATCCATCAACAGATAAACAGATAAAGCTGTGATATATATATACAATGGAATATTACTCAGTGAATAAAAGGAACATATTTGAGTCTGTTCTAATGAGGTGGATGAACCTAGAGCCTATTATACAGAGTGAGGTAAGTCTGAAAGAGAAAAACAAATATTGTATATTAATGCATATATTTGGAATCTAGAAAGATGATACTGATGAACCTATGTGCAGGGCAGCAATGGGGACTCAGGGACTTCCCTGGGGCTCAGACAGTAAAGAATCTGCCTGCAAAGCAGGAGACCTGGGTTGATCCCTGGGTTGGCAAGATCCCCTGCAGAAGGGAATGGCTACCCACTCCAGTATTCTGGCCTGGTCAATTCCATGGACAGAGGAGCCTAGCGAGCTACATAAAGTCCATGGGGTCACAAAGAGTTGGGCACAACTGAGTGACTTTCAATGGAGACACAGACATGGAAAACAGACTTGTGGACACGGGGTTGGGGGCAAGGAGAGGGTGGGACAAATGGAGAGTAGTATGGAAACATATAGACTACCACATGTAAACAGTCAGTGGGAATTCAAATCTGGGCTCTGTAACAACCTAGAGAGGTGGGCTGGGGTGGGAGGTAGGGGGTAGGTTCAAGAGGCAGGGGACATATGTATACCTATGGTTGATTCATGTTGATGTATGGCAGAAACCAACACAATATTGTAAAACAATCATCCTTCAATTAAAAATAAATAATAATTTTTAAAAAGCCAGGGTTGGGACTTTCCTGGTAGGTCAGCTATAAAGACTACATGCTTCCACTGCAGAGGGCATGGGTTCAATCCTTGGTTGGGGAACTAAGATTCTGCATGCTATGTGGTGTAACCAAAACCAAACCAAACCAAACCAAACCAACAAACAAAAAATCCCAAAAAACTAGGGTTCAGGTTCCTGCTTAGAACTAGAAGGAATCAGTCAGCCTTTTCCCTCATTTATAATACAGGTATCGTAAGATTTATATCTGAGGTTTTTATATGAATTAACAGTTTTAAAAACCTTATAGCTATTCGGTACTTCTCTTTTTGGATAGCATAGCAGGAGTTCCTAACTAAAATGCTTTGTATACAGCCAAAGACTGCAAAACATATCTGAGCCCTAAATGTAAGCACAGATCTTAAGATCATGAGAATCCTCACCTTGAATGTTAGGATAAAGGGCCATGAAAAGAACTGCCCACCGTAGCACATTAGTTGTAGTTTCAGTTCCAGCAATGATGAGTTCACCCACAGAGAAAATTAGGTTTTCTTTGGAGAAAGTAGATGATGGGTCATTTTTACTTCTTTCCATCTCATCTAAATAAGCATCAACAAAATGCTGAGGTAGCTGTGGTTTTCTGTTGATGGAAGCTTTTTCAATAAGCCTAGAGAGAAAGTCATAGACCACAGCTGCATTTCTAAACAGTTGTTGATGTTTTCCAAAAGGTAAGATGCCAATCCATGGAAAGGCATTATAAAGGAAGACTGTGGCGCTGGCAGCTAGTTCCACATTTTCACTAAATAACTCAATCATGTGCTGAAAATCAGTGTCTTCATAAGTGAATCGTTCTCCAAAAATGACCAGATTGGTTATGTTTGAAACAGCATTTGTTACTAATTGTTTTAAGTCGAAAGGGCTACCATTGTATGTTTCAACAGCATCAATGAAAAATTTGGTTTCTTCTAAGATTTTAGATTCAAAAGATTTCTGGCCATATCCAAAACAGCGAAAGCTATTTACAGCTAATTTTCTGTGATCAACCCATCCTCGGCCATATCTGGAATTCAGTAAGCCTAAAAAAAATAAAAGGGATGGTTAGTAATTTTTCTCCCAATTATCTTTTATTTAAACTATTAAAAATTTTTACTAGTCCTACATCCCTGTATCTAACAGTTAAAAATGCTATGGTGGCAGAGTGGGGTTGGGGAAGAGATGGTTATTCATTCTTCTTCAAATTTTCTATAAAACTAAAACTAGACCCAGCAGTCAAGCGCTATTCTTTACTCCTCAGTAGCCATGGAATACTATAAACAGATAAACTTATCTACACTTCCCTGAGGACAGGCAGAAAAGACCTATAATCTCCATCACAAGAAACAACTATGTTGTGTAATTCAACCTGGGTGAAGTAAGCATGGATCACTTTATTCAATTTCTACTACAAGCCTCTTTTACAAAAGACAAATGACTGTGTGTTCTATTGGTAATTTTTTATTCTGAACTAAACACACACTTGAAAAATCATCCTTCTAGAATTAGAAATTTTTTGCTTTAAGAGACTGCTGCTGCTGCTGCTGCTGCTAAGTCGCTTCAGTCGTGTCCGACTCTGTGCAACTCCATAGACGGCAGCCCACCAGGCTCCCCCGTCCCTGGGATTCTCCAGGCAAGAACACTGGAGCGGGTTGCCATTTCCTTCTCCAATGCATGAAAGTGAAAAGTGAAAGTGAAGTCGCTCAGTCGTGTCTGACTCTTAGCAACCCCATGGACTTGGGGTGCCATTGCCTTCTCCACTTTAAGAGACTAGATTTTAGAATATAAATTACTCCCATGAAAGGCATATGTAACCTGATAATATAACTGGCAGAGGGAAGGATGGCCTGAATGAGGTAGTGGAAATACTCAACCCAAAAAGAGGTGCTAAGGACTGAATGTGCTGCCAATTCCCAGTGTGATGGTATCAGGCGGCGGGGCCTTTGGGAAGTAATTAGGTCATGAGCCCTCATGAATGAGTTTGTTGTTTATTCGCTAAGTCATGTCAGACTCTTTTTGACCCTATGGACTGTAGCCTGCCAGGCTTCACTGCCCATGGGATTTTCCCAGCAAGAATATGGGAGTGGGTAATTTCCTTCTCCAGGGGATCTTCCTGACTGAGGGATCGAACTGGTGTCTCCTGCACTGGCAGGTGGATTCTTTACCACTGAGCCTCCAGGGAAGCCCAATTAGGTCATGAGCCCTCATGAATGAGCTCAGTACCCTTATAAGAAGGGAGGTGGGTGGAGATAATGGCCCTTGGTTTTTTGAGGATACAGGGAGAAGATAGCAGTCTACAGTCCACAGGAAGCACGCTCTTTCTAGACACTGTTCTGCTAGCACCTTGATCTTGAACTCCCTAGCCTCCAGATTTGTGACAATAAATGTTTATTGTTTAAGCCACTCATCCTTTATATTTTTGTTATAGCAGCCCAAACTAAGAAGACAAACATGAAACTCAAACTTCTAATGTTGATATTACTTGCCTTAAAATTTCAGAGTCTCCACAGAACACTCTGCTGTTCTGATATGTGTACTATGGAATATTTTCCCTTCACATCAACTATCAAGAAAAAAAATATCCTCGGCACACATATTTATGTAACACGTAGTTCACTTGGAATTTCATTTATAATTGGTACATAGGTCTACCTATCACGAAAAATGTCATGTTCCCTAGTCTACCTGAGGTGCCTATGCAATTCACATTTCAACAACTTTTGTGCAACAGCTGTTGTACAAAATTTGTAACTTAGAGAATGAGATGGCTGGATGGCATCACCGACTCAATGATGAGTTTCAGTAAACTCCGGGAGTTGGTGATAGACAGGGAGGCCTGGTGTGCTGCAATTCATGGGGTCACAAAGAGTCGGACACGACTGAGCGACTGAACTGAACTGAACTGATGATAAAGTTAACCATACATAAGGTTTTTAAGTTCTGTGCAACAATCTTATATTCCATACTCTCTTTTCTTCCCTATACTCCCAGATGACTATTCACTCAACATTAATGTATTTCTGGAGCTAAAGTGCCAGGGATATATCAGTAAAAAAAGAGGCAAAGATGGCTCTTTCTCATGGACCTTACATACTACTGAGAAGAGTCAAACAAATTCTTTGGCAAGGTAAGAGACATAAGAGTGGTCAGGAAAACACTCAGTGAGAAGGTGACATAAGTAAAGGCATAGAGGATGGAAGTGAGTCAGGCAGATATCCAAGGAAAGATCACTGCAGGTAGAGAACTAGAGCACAGGCACTGAGATGACAGCAAGCCCAAGGGAAATGTACACATATAGGATACATGTTTGTAACATATGCATATAATTACATATAAGACGGTACACAGGAACCTGATTATAAGCCTACACTGGCCAATCTGTATGCCTAGGCATGGGCCAAACCACCAAAAAGGGGCCACTTTCTCCTATTCAAACAGTGGGTTTATGGTGGCTCTGATTTCCCAGTTCCAAGTATATACAGTTCAGTGTACATGTATCTTAATATCACACATCTAGGGAATTCCCTGGTGGTTCAGTGGTTAGAACTCCACACTTCCACTGTCATCTGCCTGTGTTCACTCCCTTCTTAGAAACTAAGATCCCACAAGCTGCACACTGTGGCCACAACAAAAAATCCACATCTAATTTTCTGTTTTTTCTCTCATTATTTCCTTGAAAATCTTAAGCTGAATACTTACTATTTCTTCATGATAAAAACAGTCTAAACTATAAATTTATAGCTTCAAAAAACAGTTCAGTCACTCAGTCCCACCTGACTCTGCGACTCCATGGACTGCCGCACGCCAGGCCTCCTTGTCCATCACCAACTCCCAGAGCTTACTCAAACTCATGTCCATCAAGTCAGTGATGCCATCCAACCATCTCATCCTCTGTCGTCCCCTCTCCTCCTGCCTTCAATCTTTCCCAGCATCAGGGTCTTTTCAAATCAGTCAGTTCTTCCCATCAGGTGGCCAAAGTATTGGAGTTTCAGCTTCAGCATCAGTCCTTCCAATAAAGAATCTGGACTATTTTCCTTTAGGATTAACTGGTTAGATCTCCGTGCAGTCAAAGGGACTCTCAAGAGTCTTCTCTAACACCACAGTTCAAAAGCATCAATTCTTCAGTGCTCAGCTTTCTTTACAGTCCAATTGTCACATCCATACATGACTACTGGAAAAACCATAGCTTTGACTAGATGGACCTTTGTTGGCAAAGTAATGTCTCTGCTTTTGAATATGCTGTCTAGATTGGTCATAGTTTTTCTTCCAAGGAGCAAGCGTCTTTTAATTTCATGGCTACAGTCACCATCTGCAGTGATCTTGGAGCCCAAAAGTATAAAGTCTCTCACTGTTTCCCCATCTATTTGCCATGAAGTCATGGGATTGGATGCCATGAACTTAGTTTTCTGAATGTTGAGTTCATTCTCCTCTTTCACTTTCATTAAGAGGCTCTTTAGTTCTTCGCTTTCTGCCATAAGAATGGTGTCATCTGCATATCTTAGGTTACTGATATTTCTCCTGGCAATCTTGATTCCAGCTTGTGCTTCATCCAGCTCAGCATTACACGTGATGTACTCTGCATGTAAGTTAAATAAGCAGGGTGACAATATACAGTCTGTTGTTCCATGTCCAGTTCTAACTGTTGCTTCTTGACCTGCATACAGATTGCTCAGGAGGCAGGTCAGGTGGTCTGGTATTCCCATCTCTTGAAGAATTTTCCACAGTTTGTTGTGATCCACAGAGTCAAAGGCTTTGGCATAGTCAATAAAGCAGAAATAGATTATTTTTCTGGAACTCTCTTGCTTTTTCGATGATCCAATGGATGTTGGCAATTTGACCTCTGGTTCCTCTGCCTTTTCTAAATCCAGCTTGAACATCTGGAAGGTCATGGTTCACGTATTGCTGAAGCCTGGCTTGGAGAATTTTGAGCATTACTTTGCTAGCATGTGAGATGACTGTAATTGTGTGATAGTTTGAACATTCTTTGGCATTGCCTTTCTTTGGGATTGGAAATTCCAAAATCTTTGGGATTACACCCTTTCCAGTGGCATAAGATAGAGTAGAAGGACGTGTGCTCATCTTCTCCTGCGAGAACTCCAAAACTACAACTCACTGCTGAACAACCGTTGATGGAGAATGTTGGATCCCACCAAAAAAAGATACACCATGTCCAAGGGCAAAGGAGAAGCCCCAGCAAGAGGGTAGGAGGGGTGAAATCGTGTTTAGAATCAAACCCCTTACCCACCAGAGTCATTCAGAGGGCTCAAACACACCGTGTGCACACCAGGACCCAGAGATCCCACAGAGACTGAGAGTGAGCCAGAGCTGTGTATGAGTGTCTCCTGTGCTGGTATGGGCCAGCAGTGGCCTGCCACAGGGGCAGGAGCTCTGGGTGCAGTAGACCTGGTTATGGATGGCATAAACCCTTTTGGAGGAGGTCGCCATTAACCCCACCATAGAGCCTCCAGAACTTACACAGGACTGGGGAAACAGACTCTTGGAGGGCACAAACAGAACCTTGTGTGCACCAGGACCCAGGAGAAACGAGCAGTGGCCCCACAAGAGACTGGCCCAGACTTGCCTGGGAGTGTCCAAGAGTCTCTGGTGGAGGCGTGGGTCAACCATGGCCTGCTTCAGGGTCAGGGGCACTGAATGCAGCAGTGCATGGGACCTTTTGAAGGAGGTTGCCATTATCTTCATTACCTGCACCATAGTTTGGCCTCAGGTCAAACAACAGGGAGGAAACACAGCTCTGCCCATCAACAGAAAATTGGATTAAAGATTTACTGAGCATGGCCCCGCCCATCAAAACAAGACCCAGACTCCCCCTCAGTCAGTCTCTCCCATCAGGAGGCTTCCATAAGCCTCTTATCGTTATCCATCAGAGGGCAGATAGAATGAAAACCACAATCACAGAAAATTAACCAAACTGATCACATGGACCCCAGCCTTGTCTAGCTCAATGAAACTATGAGCCATGCCATGTAAGGCCACCCCAGATGGGTGGGTCATGGTGGAGAGTACTGACAAACCGAGGTCCACTGGAAAACAGAATGGCAAACCACTTCAGCATTCTTGCCTTGAGAACCCCATGAATAGCATGAAAAGGCAAAAGGATAGGACACTGAAAGATGAACTCTCCAGCTCTGCTGCTGCTGCTGCTGCTAAGTCACTTCAGTCATGTCCGACTCTGTGTCGGACTGCAGCACGCCAGGACTCCCTGTCCATCACCAACTCCCAGAGTTTATCCAAACTCATGTCCTTTGAGTCAGTGATGCCATCCAACCATCTCATCCTCTGTCGTGCCCTTCTCCTCCTGCCTTCAATCTTTCCCAGCATCAGGGTCTTTTCAAATGAGTCAGCTCTTCCCATCAGGTGGCCAAAGTACTGGAGTTTCAGTTTCAGCATCAGTCCTTCCAATGAACACTCAGGACTCATCTCCTTTAGGAAGGAATGGCTGGATATCCTTGCAGTCTAAGGAACTCTCAAGAGTCTTCACCATCGCCACAGTTCAAAAACATAAATTCTTTGGCGCTCAGCTTCCTTTATAGTCCACCTCTCACATCCATACATGACTACTGGAAAAACAACAGCTTGACTAGATGGACCTGTGTTGGCAAAGTAATATCTCTGCTTTATAATATGCTGACTAGACTGGTCACAACTTTCCTGCTAAGGAGTAAGCGTCTTTTAATTTCATGGCTGTAATCACCATTCTGCAATGGTTTTGGAGCCCAAAACAATAAAGTCTGCCACTGTTTTCCCATCTATTTGCCTTGAAGTGATGGGATCAGACGCTGTGATCTTAGTTTCTGAATGTTGAGCTTTAAGCCAACCTTTTCACTCTCCTCTTTCACTTTCATCAAGAGGCTTTTTAGTTCCTCTTCACTTTCTGCCATAAGGGTGATGTCACCTGCATATCTGAAGTTACTGGTATTTCTCCTGGCAATCTTCATTCCAGCTTGTGCTTCCTTCAGCCCAGCATTTCTCATGAAGTACTCTGCATATAAGTTAAATAAGCAGGGCTTATTAACTTATATATACAGCCTTGACGTATTCCTTTTCCTGTTTGGAACCAGTCTGTTCTTCCATGTCCTGTTCTGTTGCTTCCTGACCTGCATACAGATTTCTCAAGAGGCAGGTTAGGTGGTCTGGTATTTCCATTTCTCTCAGAATTTTCCATAGTTTATTGTGATCCACACAGTCAAAGGCTTTGGCATAGTCAATAAAGCAGAAATAGATGTTTTTCTGGAACTCTCTTGCTTTTTCAATCATCCAGCGCATATTGGCAATTTGATCTCTGGTTCCTCTGCCTTTTCTAAAACCAGCTTGAACATCTGGAAGCTCACGGTTCATGTATTGTTAAAGCCTGGCTTGGAGAATTTTGAACATTACTTTACTAGCATGTGAGATGAGTGCAATTATGCAGTAGTTTGAGCATTCTTTGGCTTTGCCTTTCTTTGGGATTGGAATGAAAACTGACCTTTTCCATTCCTGTGGCCACTGCTGAATTTTCCAAATTTGCTGGCCTATTGAATGCAGCACTTTCACAGCATCATCTTTTAGGATTCTAAATAGCTCAACTGGAATTCCATCACCTCCACTAGTTCATAGTGATGCTTCCTAAGGCCCACTTGCCTTTGCATTCCAGGATGTCTGGCTCTAGGTGAGTGATGACACCATCGTGGTTATCTTTTTTGTATAGTTCTTCTGTGTATTCCTGCCACCTCTTCTTAATATCTTCTGCTTCTGTTAGGTCCATACCATTTCTGTCCTTTATTGTGCCCATCTTTGCATGAAACGTTTCCTTGGTATCTCTAATTTTCTTGAAGAGATCTCTAGTCTTTCCCATTCTGTTTTTTTCCTCTATTTTTTCCCACTGATCACTGAGGAAGGCTTTCTTATCTCTCCTTGCTATTCTTTGAAACTCTGCATTCAAATAGGCTTATCTTTCCTTTTCTCCTTTGCTTTTCACTTCTCTTCTTTTCATAGCTATTTGTAACGGCTCCTCAGACAACCATTTTGCCTTTTTGCATTTCTTTTTCTTGGGGATGGTCTTGATCCCTGTCTCCTGTTCTATGTCACAAACCTCCGTCTAGAGTTCATCAGGCACTCTATCAGATCTAATCCCTTGAATCTATTTCTCACTTCCACTGTAGAATGGTAAGGGATTTGATTTAGGTCATACTTGAATGCGCTAGTGGAGAAATAACTCCAGAAAGAATGAAGAGACATGTTCTATGTCACAAACCTCCGTCTAGAGTTCATCAGGCACTCTATCAGATCTAATCCCTTGAATCTATTTCTCACTTCCACTGTAGAATGGTAAGGGATTTGATTTAGGTCATACTTGAATGCGCTAGTGGAGAAATAACTCCAGAAAGAATGAAGAGACAGAGCCAAAGCAAAACAACACCCATTTGTGGATGTGACTGGTGATGGAAGTAAAGTCCAATGCTATAAAGAGCAATACTGCATAGGAACCTGGAATGTTAGGTCCATGAATCAAGGCAAACTGGAAGTGGTCAAACAGGAGATGGAAAGAGTTAACACTGACATTTTACGAATCAGTGAACTAAAATAGACTGGAATGGGTGAATTTAACTCAGATGACCATTATATCTACTACTGTGGGCAAGAATCCCTTAGAACAATGAAGTAGCCATCATAGTCATCACAAGAGTCCGAAATGCAGTACTTGGATGCAATCTCAAAAGCAACAGAATGATTTCTGTTCATTTCCAAGGCAAATCATTCAATATCACAGCAATCCAAGTCTATGCCCCGACCAGTAATGCTGAAGAAGCTGAAGTTGAATGGTTCTATGAAGACCTACAAGACCTTCTAGAACTAACACCCAAAAAAAGATGTCCTTTTCATTACAGGGGACTAGAATGCAAAAGCAGGAAGTCAAGAAACACCTGGAGTAACAGGCAAATTTGGCTTTGGAGTACAAAATGAAGCAGGTCAAAGGCTAACAAAGTTTTGCCAAGAGAATGCACTGGTCGTAGCAAACACCCTGTTCCAACAACACAGGAAAAGACTCTACACATGGACATCAGCAGATGATCAATACCGAAATTAGACTGATTATATTCTTTGCAGCCAAAGATGGAGAAGCTCTATATAGTCAGCAAAAAACAAGACCAGGAGCTGACTGTGGCTCAGATCATGAACTCAGATCATGAACTCCTTATTGTCAAATTCAGACTTAAATTGAAGAAAGTAGGGAAAACCACTAGACCATTCAGGTATGACCTAAATCAAATCCCTTATGATTATACAGTGGAGGTGAGAAATAGATTTAAGGGATAAGATCTGATGGACAGAGTGCCTGATGAACTATGGACAGAGGTTTGTGATTTTGTACAGGAGGCAGGGATCAAGACCATTTCCAAGAAAAAGAAATGCAAAAAAGCAAAATGGCTGTCTGAGGAGGCCTTACAAATAGCTGTGAAAAGAAGAGAAGTGAAAAGCAAAGGAGAAAAGGAAAGATATACCCATTTGAATGCAGAATTTCAAAGAACAGCAAGGAGAGATAAGAAAGCCTTCCTCAGTGATCAGTGGAAAGAAATAGAGGAAAACAACAGAATGGGAAAGACTAGAGATCTCTTCAAGAAAATTAGAGATACCAAGGGAACGTTTCATGCAAAGATGGGCACAATAAAGGACAGAAATGGTATGGACCTAACAGCAGAAGACAGTAAGAAGAGGTGGCAAGAATACACAGAAGAACTATACAAAAAAGATAACCATGATGGTGTGATCACTCACCTAGAGCCAGACATCCTGGAATGCAAAGGCAAGTGGGCCTTAGGAAGCATCACTATGAACTAGTGGAGGTGATGGAATTCCAGTTGAGCTATTTAGAATCCTAAAAGATGATGCTGTGAAAGTGCTGCACTCGTGCCAGCAAATTTGGAAAACTCAGCAGTGGCCACACGACTGGAAACGGTCAGCTTTTATTCCAATCCAATTCAAATGGAATATTTTTCATTCCAATGAAAGGCAATGCCAGAAAACATATATTTTATCCTAAATATTACTCTGATCATATCATTCATTTTCATAATTTCCTAAAAGGTCTTCTATTATACTTGCAGTATAATTTCTTCTTTGGTCTAATTATTACTTAGAAGAGTATTTAAGAATCTGGAGATTTGCTTTTTAGTTATACTATTGCTTTCAAGCTTCATCATACCCTGGCCTGATAATTCAGCCTTTTAAATTGGTGTTTTCTTTGCACCAGTTGATTGGCTTCGCAATTTAATAAATAGTTACTTTTTATCTTTTTCATTTTAAACCTATGTATATTTTAGTCTATTTAACCAAGCTATTGCATTTTTCTTGAAAATGAAGTGTGAAGTTCTCATTAAATTGGAAAAATTTGAAGTTCATAAAAACTCATACTATTAAGTATGAAAACGGATGTACAGACATCAACATTCTATGTTAGTCTTCTGTTGCTTTCTTCTCATCCATTCTGTTAACCTTCAGCCGTTCTCTCTTGTTGAATATGTAATCATCCGACACTGATCAAGACTAAACCATAGAGAATACGAGTCCTTCACACATACCGTACAGTTCTTCATTTACATATCATATTAATTAGTAGTTAAGAAAGGCTGTTTCAGGGTTTATAAACTTAGAAGTAAAATGATCATAAAATGTCACCAAGCACTCAAGACTAGCTTAAAACATACTTCTGATTCCAGTATGTGTGCACACATATGTATACTTGTTTCATAAAACCTGTTTGTGTAAGTTTTCTTTAAAACATCATTTATAGTATTTATTAGAACTAGAATACAACAGAAGAATTAGCGTGTAAAATATGAGTGTAATACAGCCTGAAAGTCCTCAGATGTTAGGTTCTAAAACTTAAATTAACTAATTAATGCTTTCCTAGTAATCAGTATGAATATCTGTCCACAGTCTTCAGGCACTCTGTCTACCAGATTTAATCCCTTTAATCTATTCATCACCTCCACTATATAATCATAAGGAATTTGATTTAGGTCATACCTGAATGTCCTAGTGGTTTTCCCTACTTTCTTCAATTTAAGCCTGACTACAGTTTTTCCAGTAGTCAGGTATAGATGTGAGAGTTGGACCATAAAGAAGGCTGAGCACGGAAGAACTGATGCTTTCAAATTGTGGTGCTGGACAAGACTCTCTTAAGAGTCCCTTGGAGAGCAAGGATATCAAACCAGTCAATCCTAAAGGAAATCAACTCCAAATATTCATTGGAAAGATTGATGCCAGGCTGAAGCTCCAATACTTTGGTCACCTGATGTGAAGAGCTAATTCACTGGAAAAGACCCTGATTCTGGGAAAGACTGAAAGCAAAAGGAGAAGGGGGCAGCAGAAGATGAGATGGTTATGGTTAGATAGCATCATACATTCAACAGACATGAATTTTCACAAACTCCAGGAAATAATAGAGGACAGAGCCTGGCATGCTGCAGTCCACGGGGTTGCAGAGTCAGACATGATTTTGTAACTGAACGATAAAAATTAATCAGTACAACAGAAACCAGTCTCTACTATGTGATTGTTGTTCAGTCACTAAGTTTGTTGTTGTAAGTAAGTTGTTCAGTCACTACTATGTAATAAATTTACATAAAATAAGAACTGTGATTTATAGTTTAGTAAATCACTAGATAGGTGAAAACAAACATACCTCCCATTTTTGTCATCTTCATGAATAAAGGAAGACATGGTCTGTCTGCAAAAATTTCACTTTGATGAACAAGGCATTCCTTTACTACATCATAGCCATTTAGAACCACAGCTGATATACCTCCAAGATCCAAACTGAAGATCTTTGAGAAGAAAAGAAAAACATTTAAATGGAAAAATATATTGAGAAATATAACCAGAGAAATCTACATGTACTAAGTCCAGCTCTCTCAGTATTTGTTATTTCTTGAAAATACGGGCATTTATTACCCAGCTGACTGTTTAGAGTGCCTTCTCTCTATAAGGCGTATCAATCACAATGATTTCATGATGCATTCAATGACTCAAGACATAATCCTGTAAATGGTGTAATGAAAACAGTACCAGATTCAGGAGGTCTGGGTTATACTTTAAGCTTTGCCATTAAATAGATATAGGACACTAGATAGAACCTTAATCTTTTGGGGCTTTGGGGCTGCTATAGAAAATCAAGAAATACTTGAGTTATATGCTCTTTTAAAATTCATTCGAACTCAAAACAGTCAATGATCTCTTAGAATCTCTGTTTATTTCCAAGAAAAATTGAGGGGGTGACTCCATCTATATATCATTTATTATTCTAGGTTTAGGTAGAGAGGGGATTGTCAAAGGCCCAAGAGACTTGAAACTGAAGACAACTTTTGTTGGGCCCTGGGATATGTAATCTGAAAATATGCCTCAATGGCACATTAATTATTTTGAATTAAAAGTTACTGAAGAAACAGCCAAAACAAAAAGGATACTCTAGGGAGTTCCCTTGTGGCCTACTGGTTAGGACTTGGAACTGCCACTGCTGTGGCCTAAGTGTGATCCCTGGCAGGGAACTGAGATCCTGCAAGCCAAAATAAAAATAAATAAAAATGAGGGACACCGCTCTCTTTCTATCTCCCTGAAAGTAGGAAATAAATCTCTCATGTGAAAGGTGCACTCTTTGCATATGGAGGTTGTTGTGTTGGTGTTAGTCGCTCAGTCATGTCCCACCTCTTTATGGCCCCACGGATTGTCGCCCACCAGGCTCTTTTGTCCATGGAATTCTCCAGGCAAGAATACTGGAGTGGGTTGCCATTTTCTTCTCCAGGGATTTTCCCAACCCAGGGATTAAACCTGGGTCTCCAGCACTGCAGGCAGATTCTTTACCACCTGAGCCACCAGGGAAGCCCTAGGACTTCTTATTGCCAATTACCAAAGACAGGGAATTTGGGGCTGAGTAACCTTTTTTAAACAAATCTTGTTATTTCTTTTACTGCCCAATCACAAGACCTGTTTAGATTCTTCACTAATTGGGCACCCCAAACCAAAGTTTTTCTTGTCCTGTCAATTCTTTGCAAATTTATTGGTTCTTTATCTAAAAAATATAAAATCTGCCTGCTTTGGTCATTTCCTCCATCCCATTTGTATGAGACCTCCATGCGCATGAATTCTAATGTGTTTCTTTCTCTCCTGTTACTCTGTCTTGTGTCAGTTCTATTATTAGTCCAGTCATAAGAACTCAAGAGGGGCAGAGGGGAAATTTTCCCCTTCCTCAACAAAACATACTGAAACTCATTGGTTTATTTATTATGCCCCTGAATGCCATGAAGTTAACAGAGGGCCCTAAGGGTATTGGACTTTGGAGTATAGGCATTTGCCACTTTGGTAAAGGTGGCTGCCTCTGAGCTAAAAGATGGAATATCCATCCTGTTCCTTGTTGTAGTTTCTCACGTGCTTCACTACAGTTTCACTTAAAATGTCATACCTCCCATACTCTAATTAGCCCCCCATAGGAGCCTAATCCAGTGAAAGAACAGTGCTACCTTATCAGTGAGATGCTTAACCTCATCCTCTCAGGCACTGGCTGAGAACTTTAAAAAAAAAAAAAACTGGCTGTGCAGGATCTTCATCGCTGTGTACAGGGTTCTCTGCTGCAGCATCTAGGCTTTCTCCTGTTGCAGTAGTTATCCTGCAGTATCTTAGTTCCCCAACCAGAGATCAAACCCATGTCCCCTGCAATGGAAGGCGGATTCTCAATCACTGGACCACCATGGAAGTCCCTAGGTGAGGGTTTTCGAGTGCCAAAAATACTGAGTCAAGCCTCATCTCTGTGCAAACAGGCAGAATGGATTTTGGCCATGATTCACACAATTTTTGGGGGGTGGGATGGAGGAAACCAGAAGTCTTAGCAGAGAACTGAAGTTCAACAGAAGTATTTACAGAAGAAAAAGTGATAAAGACCTCCAAGTAGCAACAGAATCAACAAACTGAGCAATAAGAGTTTTTGGCACAAGGATGTACCCTGCTAATGGAGTAGAAGGTACACCCAGAACTTTGGGGAAGGGTCGTGGACTGCCTGCCATAAGCAATGTTATGTCAAAAGTGGCAGTGTGAGAGTTTCAGTACAAAGAAAGTGATTATCAGCTGAGCAAAGGAGGGGCTCTTTTCAGTTTCCAAAGCAGTAATGGGATGGTCTTAAAGTCTTTTCCCAGAAGCATAATTTTAAGTAAATACAAAGATAAAACTCTTCCTCCTGTGTGTCTCCTTAACTCTCAGCACTCAATACTTATGACACCAGATGTGTGATTTTCCATATATCAAGCAATTCTGGGACACCAGGTAGATGTCCTACAATTATATTTAGGTCCCAAACTGCCCATGGTGTTTTTAGTTTTGGATTTTTTTTTCTTTTGGCCACACTATACAGCATGCTGGATCATAGTTCCCTGATTACAGATTGAATCTGCACTCCCTGCAGAGGCAGTACAGATTCTTAACCCCTGGACAGCCAGGGAAGTCCTGAGCTGGCCATGTTGACTCCATTTTTCACCCAAGCCCCACATCACTTCTCAGCTGTCATGATGTTTCAACTTAACAATACAGACAAAATATGACAGTTTCTTACCAGCTTCATCACTAATCTTTCATTTAGTGTAATCTTCATCACTCTAATCTTTCATTTCTCCCCTGTATGATCTCAATTGCCTCTTGTCTCTTTACAGGTGACTCAACATGGCACATTTCTGCTTCAAGGCCTTAGTACTTGAAGGCCTTAGTACCTTGGCCTGGAATGTTCTTCCCCTAGATATTCCCATAGCCTGCTATTTCACTTCCTTGAAGTATTTGCTCAGATGCCTTATTTGCAGTGAGGCCTGCTCTAATCCATTAAAATTTCACCCCTAGTATTCTCCATCTTCCTTACCCTAATTTAGTTATTTTATACTTTATACTCTAACATGTTATAAACTTACCATGTTTACATTGTTCCTATCCTGCTCACTGCCTCCCTTCCACCACTATAATGTAAACCACACAAGGGCAGGGATTTCCACTTGTTTTGTTCATTGCTAAATCTCCACAATTAGGATAGTACATAGCATATGCTAACAACTGATAAATATATGTTGAATTAAAGAAAAGCAGTGGAGAAACACATTTAAGCATATTTTACAACACTATAGACTAAGTGCTAATAACAGAGGAATGTAAAAAGTCCTTTGATAAAAACTGGTAATTGCCATATACTTTTCAACATTTGCTTGGGCTAATTTCTCATTTGGAAGGCCCCCTTGACTGCCATATTGTCCAAACCACCAAGTCTTTAGGGACCAACCACCATGAAGCCTTTCTTGGTGCATTCTCTTTTTCCCTTGAACCACCACAGCACATGCTTAAAAGCTCCCATGGCACTTATTTAATACTACCAAAGGTGGTGCTAATGGAAAAGAACCTGCCTGCCAATGCAGGAGACACAGGTTCAATCCCTAGGTCAGGAAGATCCCCTGGAGTAGGAAATGGCAACCCACTCCAGTATTTTTCCCTGGTAAATGCCATGGACAGAGGAGTCTGGTGGGTTACAATGGGTTACAGACAAAGAGTCAGACACGACTGAAACAACATAGCACTAGCACAAAAAACCGAAGCATTACATGAATGCTTATCTTCTGCTTGCTGGCTAAATTATAAACTCTTTTGATTCAGTGATTTCATCCCTTTCATCTTTGAACACTCCATAAAATCTCATTCAATGCCTTGCATAAATCTCAATAAATGCTTACTGTATAAATAAATTATAGGTTGTCAACTCCACTTGCCTCAAAGTAATTATTTTATTATCCTTATGTGCATTACCTGAAAATAATCTGTTAAAACCCCTCATACTAGCTTTGCTAGCTAGGGAATGCTTCTGAAAATCTGAGTTAAGATTAGTCACTGCAGAAGCTAACACATTCAGGGTGGATCTCTAAGGTAATGTTAAGTCTCAGTGTGGTACACTTCTATATAAGAATGTCTTTAAAATGACTGTATAAGACTTGAGGACTGGTTGTCTTCCTTTCAAGAATTATGAAGGAGAATTGAATTCACAGACTTCATAAAAGTAGGTGTCACTTGAAGTGATTGTCACTTCTCATAAGCAATTTTAAAGTCCATGACTTTCTCTGAGCACACATCTCCAGATCATCATGAAACATAGTAGAAAAATAAGATTCTATTTATAAGTAAGATATATAAACAACTTTCCACAACCTTCTAGAAGTATAGGAGTTAATAGTTTCCTTCCGCTTCCAAGAAAAGTATAGTACATTAAAAACTCAAACCAACTCTGAGACTTTGTCATAATTGGAAAATATCTCTAAGACAACGAGAGACCTGTAGGAGTGTTTCACAACTAAGATAAAGAGCAATCAGATTAAAGGGTTAATACTTTAGGTGGTTTTCCACTTAAGTCTAAAATAGACTTATTCAAACAATGTCTACTCTTCAATGCATACATCCTTTCAATTTCTGCATTTTCTTCTCCCTCCACTCTTGTATATAATAACACAGGTTAGTCCTATTTGATTTTACCACCTTCAGTAAAAAGACCACTTTGTAAAGATCCAAAGTGAAAATGAAAGTTGCTCTGTTGTGTCCGACTCTTTGCAACCCCATGGACAATACTGTCCATGGAATCCTTCAGGCCAGAATATTGCAGTGGGTAGCCTTTCCCTTCTCCAGGAGATCTTTCCAACCCAGGGATCGAACCCAGGTCTCCCACATTGCAGGCAGATTCTTTACCTGTTGAGCCACGAGGGAAGCTCAAGAACACTGGAGTGGGTAGCCTACCCCTTCTCCAGGGGATCTTCCCAACCCAGGAATCGAACCAAGGTCTCCTGCATTGCAGGCAGATTCTTTACCAACTAAGCTATCAGGGAAGCCTGTAAAGATCCATGGCTGCCTTAAATAGTTGTACCAGCAATAAAACTGGTAATTCATGCCACAAATCCATTAAACCAGAGCTACCTATCCCAAGATGACAATCTTCCAACACATTCATATATTCTATTGTTTATCATCAGATAGGATAGGGGGTCCCCAGAAAGAAAGAACCAGGAATGGCTTTCTTAAGAGAAGTCATTTTCTTCCTAAGCCATCTGGGGATCTAAGCCTGGGCACAATTCTTGCCCTTGTACAGGTCTCAGTAATTAATCTTAAGGGAATAAAAGAACAAATGATTTATCACGCAAAACAAGTAACAATAGCAAAGATAATGCATCAGCTGTAAAGAATCCCAGTTCTCATTAAATGGTAAACATTAGCCTGAAACATTCAACCACCAGATCAACTAGAACCTTAGAAATGTTGACCTTTTTTGAACTCTGGGACTTCAATCAACTGTCTTGACCTGTCAAATTCTGTCCCCGTTCTATGCTGAATTTTCTTGCTCAAGCCCCTTCATGAATGTGCACACACTGCCCAAGCCTTCATGAACATGCATATATCCTAACATAAAACATCCCCAATTTTCTTGTCTAGAGAAGCTGCCTTGGAAAAGATCTGTTGTGTTCTTTTTACTTGCAAGTAATAAATCCTTCCTTCTACTGATCTTTGGGTTGGTTGTATCTTTTGGTTCCACACCCTCAAAAAAGCAAAGTGATTTGCAGGTGGCTCTGGTGGTGCTGGAAAAGGCTCTTGAGAGTCCCTTGGAGAGCAAGGAGATCAAACCAGTCAATCCTAAATGAAATCAACCCTGAATATTCATTGGAAGGACTGATGTTGAAGCTGAAGCTCCAATACTTTGCTACCTGATGCAAACAGCTGACTTACTGGAAAAGACCGTGATGCTGGGAAAGATGGAAGCTAGAAGGAGAAGAGGGTGACAGATGATGAGATGGTTGAATGGCATCACCAATTCAACGGGAGATGGTGAGGAACAAGGAGGCATGGTGTGCTGCAGTTCATGGGGTCGCAGAATTGGACATGACTTAGCCACTGAACAACCACCACAGTGGTACATAATCTGCCTGCCAGTGTAGGAGACACAGAAGACGCAGGTTCAGTCCCTGGGTTGGGAAGATCCTCTGGAGTAAGAAATGGCAACCTGTTCCAGTATTCTTGCCTAGCAAATTCCATGGACAAAGGAGCCTAGCAGGCTACATTCCTGGGAGATTTAGATTACCCTCTCCTCCAAACAAATGTTCATAGAAGTTGAGTTCCTTTCACTTCAAGTATCTACATACGAAAAACAACTTCCTATTCTGAATGACAGCATTTCACATAACTGGTCTAAAAACACTTTCTACTATGTAGGTATAATAAATTCTTCTGTAATTAATAATCAAGAACATTTGAGTAGCACTTAGCTGTGTTCAGTTATTATTGCCATGATGCATATCAGGAAAAATTAAGATTTAGACAAAAAAAGGTCAGGTTTTATCTGACGAAAGAGGACTCAACCTCTAGTCTTATGCTTTCACATCTTCTGATTTCTCTGTAATATTGATAATGTTTCACACCAGCACACCAGAAATCAAATATATTTGATGAAAACCATGCAAATACACTCACGAACTGGAGGAAAGAAAACAAAATCTAAGAATTATAAATATTTAAAGTCCAGCCTTCCTATAGTGATATAGACCATTAGTGAACTGCAGAAACTTAGAATAATTCTTGTAAAAACTGGTTTAAATATGCATGTAATCCCAAACCTGAATGCCACAACGGCGCAACAGTCCTGTTTTTTCACCACACACACAATTTGTGGTTGATCATTAATTTTTCTCTCTCACTGGACTGTAACTACCTAAAATCAGGCTGTGACTGCTGTCAACTACACATTGGCACTTGCCATCTACCTCTCCATCAAGTGCTGTTGCACCTGCTGACCTTCAATATACCCTGAAGGCAGTCAGGATGGACACCAGAAGGAGGCACTCCCTTTCAAAAAACTGGCACAACAGGTCTTCAGATAGGCTGCTGTTTTCAGGAGCTGATTTTATGAACCCAATTCTAGGATCTCATTTCTAGAAAAGCACTCAATTCATTCATGGTGACATCTGCTCCTCACGACTACTAAAACCTTCTGCAAAAATATGTGCCCAGATTACATGAACAACCCCTTCACCAAAGTCACATAAATACTGGCCTTATCCCGTTGCCTCTGGAACAGCTTCTCAGAGCTATCTGAGGTGCTGTCTCCCAGGCTGCAGTCCTCATTTTGCCCCCTAATAAAACTTAACTCCCAACTCTCACATCAGGCATTTTTTTAAGTTGACACTGCCTTCTTCACCTCTTCATCACAGAACCTGGCAGAGTCTGGCTAGTAGTTTCCTATAAAGGAAAGGATTTAAAACAAATCAGCTGAGCTGGGTCAAGGCGTTTTCTGGAAACTTCTGCCTCCTCCATGTTAGGACACTCTTCCCAAGGCAAGCTAGGACTCTGGCCTTTCTCTTGCTTTTGGCAGCTGTGTGGCAACCTCCAAGTCACTCAGCAGGTCTGCGCCAAAGTTTCCCCTGCCGAAAAAAAGGACTAGAAGACTTGCCCTGGAACTGCAAGGGAGACTCCGTGTTTGTTGTGGGGGCGCTGCTATCTCCAGATAGACAGCACGCCAGTGGGACACCGCACTGATCTTCACTCATTAATTCATTCGCTCTTTCACAGTCTTTCACCTCCGCTCTCTCCTCCTCACAGCAGACGCCTAGACCAGCCATTCGCAAATGCAAATAACCAAGGACCTCCTATTAACCATTAACTCAACCCTAGAAATCCCCAGAAGCCGTAAGGGGACGCTAACCTACGCGCGCGGCGTGAGGTTCCGTGAACCCGAGAAGCCGGGCGCGGGGAACGAACGTTGAAAGCAGCGCCTGTGACGCCCGACGGGGCGTCCGGCGCGCGGCCAGGGTCCCACTGCACATGCGCGGGAGCGGCATCGCTTCGCCCTCGGGGGCGGGAGAGTCCCGCCCAGATTCCGCGGGCGTCGGGTGGGCGGGGCTCACGGAGGGGCAGGGCTCTCCTTTCCTCCGCCCCCGGCAGTGGCGCCGCCTGAGGACCTTGTCCCTTGGCTCAGGAAGTGGGCTTGCTCCCACGCTGCGGGCACACGGTGCAGGGTCCTGGCAACTGGCACCCACGAGCATCCCCAGACCCCCACCCCCATCCCCTACCCCGGGAAGAAGCCGCGGGCCCTCCGTCGGCTGTACCTCGCCGTACACCTGGCTCTGCTTTTTCATGTAGACATGGGGGAGTTCGGCCGAGGCGGCCAGTGAGTAGATGTTGCCGATAAATGGTAGCCCCGACGGTCCCGGGGGGAAGCCCGACGGCCGTCTCTGCTTCAGCAGCTGGCGGACCCCCAGGGCGAAGAGAAGCAGGAAGAAGACTCCGCCGAGGGCCGCCGCGAACGCCTCTGCGCTGAGAGGCTCCCACATGGCCTGGGGCGGGGGCTGCAAACCCGGGCCGCCCTAGGACCCGGGGAGAGCTCCAACCTCAGCGCATGCTATTGGTCCATTACCTCCGAGGTCCCGCCCCATTTCTGTGGCCATTGGCTGGCTGAGCGTAGGGCCCTCGGGCTTGTTATTGCTGGCTTTGTTCTGGTCGGGAGGGTGTGCGGCCCTTTTGATTTATGCGCGGCTTTAGGCAAGTCCCAGCTGGTTGGGCGCTTGGGCCTGGAAGACGAGACAGCACCGCCTCCCTCACTGGAGCAGGAGGATCCACCGTCCCTGGCAGCCAGCCCTTTCTGTGGCTATTCTTTTAAGAACCAGGTCTGTTTGTATCTAACCAGACAACTGGAGATTACCAACACTGTTGTCTTTAGCAGAAGCTGATACTCTTCAGAATTTCCATTAAAGAATTGACCTATCAATATAAAAATAAAGTAATCTCACGATTTGGCCTTTTTTAATTTATCCTTTTGTCCTTACGTTATAAGGTGTTTTTACATGTGATTCCCTTATGAATTGTAGTTACATGATATTTAGGCAACCTGAGTGAATTACATATATTTTCACAGCTTCTGGTCATCCCCAACTGGTTACTTCTTGGCCGTCACAGAAGGCTGTTTGGTCTACTGTTGTCCAGGGGTAGTGCTTACTGTTCAAACTTTTTGCTTCCAGGTACCTAAAATTAAGCAACTGATTACTTGGAAAATTCTGTTTGCTATTTCTCCTTCTATTCCTGTTTTGTATTGGGAGTTCCTTGCAACACAGGACCTACTGGCCATGGGACAGTTGTAACAGCTGCCCTTTGTGACTGAGCAGTAGCAGGAATGTTATGGTCCTTGTTAGCTTAAGGCTTATTCATACTGCAGATATTATTTAAGTGTCTGCCATGTAGTAGTATGCAAAGCAATGGAGATAATATGTGAAAAGAAAACCACTACCCTCCTAGAACTTACATTCTTGTGAGAGGGAAGAGTAGTAAACACATTAGTAAAGTAATTGTAGATAATGATAAGCAGACAAAATGAAAATGTGTTATAGAAAGTGCTTGGGCATGGGAAAATCCTTTATCAGGTGAGAGACGTCAAGTAGTCTCTTTAAGAAGATGACATTTGAACTTAGATCAAATGATAAGATGTGTTAGTTTCCTACTGCTGCTGTAACAAATTAGTAGAGTACCTTAAAACCACAAATTTATTGTCTTACAGATTTTTGTCCTCAGAAGTCCAAAGTGGGTCTTAGAGGCCGAAAGCTAGGTGTTTGTATGCCTACATACCTGCTAGAGGCTCTATGGAAGAATTAGTTTCCTTGCCTTTTTCAAATTGTAGGGGATACGCACATTTCTTATGGCATGTTCCCTTTCCTTCATCTTCAAAGGCAGCACATTGGATCTCAATGACCCTTCTGCCCCCTTCTCTGCCTGCCTCTTCTACTTAGGACCTGAATAACCCAGGATAATCACTGCTTCTCAAGGGACAGATGTTTATCAACCCAGGGATCGAACCTGGGTCTCCCACACTGCAGGCAGACTCTTTACCTTCTAAGCCACCAGGGAAGCCCTTATCAACCTTAATTCCATTTTATTGCTCCATGACGTGAAACCTAACATACTCCGGTTCTGGGAATTAGGATGTGGATATATTGGAGGTGAGAGGTAGGGATGGGGGGGCACTCAGGGGAAGAGATATGGGGAAAATACTCCAAAGAAGGAATGCCAAGAGCAAAAGCCCCCATCTGCTAAGCAAGCCTTGTCCTCTGATAGTGTTTCTAGTCTCTCAGTTTCTATATCTCTGATGCAAGAACACTGAAGGGGAAGCTAGGTAGTTCGTTAGCCTTAAGTTTTCCTTTTTAATTGTTTTGAGCTCACTGTCTGGTAAATGGACATCTCCAGTGTCCTGTATGTTTCACAGGATCTCCAGCCACAGAATATCTACCCACTGCCTATTACAAATGCCTAATATATTACCTTTAGGGATTCCTTAAAATTCTTATTAATCAATAACTTTCTAGTAAAATGGAAAAAATAATATGTTAGGTGACTATTCTAAACTTAGTCCTCAGTGTCTAACCAAAGGTCTGTGGAAATGGCCCAGGGAGGATATTGGCATTGCAGGTGGAGCACAGTGATGCAGAGGCACCAGGAATGGAGTCATATCACCTACTGGATGCCTGAGGTCAGCCCTGCCTGCTTTCCCCCAACATCATCCCGCTTGCGTTGTCTGGCTGGCCACAGCTGTTAGGCAGTATGGTACTTGGTTCAAGAGTGGCCCCCTTCCATCATTTATTTTCAAAAAGGATTAATTTTCACTCCCCCAATATTCTCCCATTCACGTAAAGTAAGGAGCATTTCTCCTTTGGCATTTTCCCCCTGCCTACGTTAGCAGAGGAGAGCTGAAGCCTTGACGGCAGCCTGACTCACTAACAGCACTGATGAGATGCCTCATCCCCACCCCCACTGCCCCTTGGGGACACTGTGTGGGAGGTCGTCACGACTCACTTAAAGTCTCTCAGAACACAGATCCTTCCTGTCATCATTTACTGTGTTCTCTCAGCACTCGGCGAAGAGAAAGCCCTCTCGTTGTCCCCCCTCCCTGCATTTGCTCCTAGAGTGAGAGAAAACAACCAATATTATGTTTGTCTCTGGACTTTATCAGGACAGGGATGTTTGGTAGAACAGGAAATGAAGTATTTCACTGTTTCACGGCAGAGATCCCTTCTTCAGTATGCAGGGCTGAATGGCTGCCTGAAGAATGTGAAAACCCTGTACATGGCTCTGCTATTTCTACGTGCAGACAGGTAATGGTTTTAAAGAGTGTCTGTGCTCCAGCGAAAGCCTCTTTCTTGAACTTGGAAACCTCCTTCCAGGACACATTCTGAAGGTTCCCTGTCAGTTCTTGGATGGCTGCTCCCATAGTCTGAGCCCTGGGCCCTCCCAACAGCCCTTCCCCCAGCCTATAGTGATGCAATCAGCACAAGGGGCCTTGCTGGCACGTTTCATTATGTACACTCACAGTTGTGTTTCATCAGAATGGAAGGGAGGAAGAGTTCAAATGCCTAGTCGTATTGCCTAGCCGTATTGAAGCCTAAGGCAAAAAGAAAAAAAAATCAATATTGATGTTGGCTCATTAAAAACTTGGTATCTTGTTCATCATGAATTTTTTCTGCATTTTTATTTTAAGGTGTTACATTAAAATATCACCTTGATTACTAAGCTTTTTGGTGCCCCCTTAATTTGCTCCCAAGGTGAATACCTCACATACCTCACCAGAGTCTCAGCACTGGAAGGGTACCTAAGTGATGATTTTGTTAACAAAGTGTTATGTAGGATGGGTTTGTGCACTCAGCTTTCGTTGATGCTCCTAGGAGTCAGGCAGTGAGGTAAAGCTGGTAAAGTGTGGCACCTCTGCATGGGATTTGAGGAAGCTTATGAAAGCCTCCTTTAAACCACTAAAAAAAGTTCCCACCGTGCCTGAAGTTCAGTTTTTACTATTTAATTTGTATGAGTTAAACATCCCCCCAAATAGCTTAAATTGGAAAATGCAGACCCCAATGGCAGGAGGGTAAAGTGTTAAAAAAACAAAGTTCCTAACAGTGCACTTATATGTGAATGTGTTTATTTTGGCATTTTTTTTTAGAGTCAGGACAGAATGGGAGGTGAGAGGACACTGATCTGTTGGAGTTGTCAGCATGGTCATGTTGATGGTGGTGGGTGTAAGGATTTAAGAAACTGATAAGGAAAAAAGTAGTTTTCAGTGAGAAACTTCTTTCCTTTCACAATTTTTCCAAAGGCTGTAGAGAGGGCACACTTCATTCGGGAGTCATTTATGCCACTTCCTAGGGATGCTCAGCCAACCACCCTCTGCCACTGCCTCTCCTAGAGCACCCTACTGGACCATTTTCTAATCTGGATGACTTCTCTTCCTTCCTGTATATTTAAACAGATTAAAAGTCTAAAGTGGATGGACAAACATTTAGTGACCATCTTGCTGAAGACCCTCTTCCAAATGTGGTATCTGAGACTCAGTGGAAATGTAATTCTCTGTCCAAGATCATGCAAGGCAGTACCAGTGGAACCGGAAATCTGGGCTCTAGACTTGGCACATGTTTCTTCAGTCATTCATCACAGAATTATTGAACACCTCCTAGACTAAATGCTGGAGATGTAATGGTGAGCAAAACTAGCCATGGTCCTCACTTTCATGGTATTTACAGTCTATTGGGGAATGTGTACATAAATCAAATAATCACAAATGGATGTATCATTACAAATAGTTAAGTTTTCTGATGTAAAGAAATAGTATTATTAGCCTGTATAACACAGGAAATGTAATCAGTGGAGGTCAGAATTTGCTGTCTGGGGCACAGGACTGGCTCATAGCCAGGGACTTGTCTTCCCCACAGTCATGCTGACTGCAAAGTTTACTGAAGTTCTTCTCAAGCAACTGGGCTTCTATGGAAATTTGAGTGCCAAGTAGGAAGAGTAAGGAAACAGAACACGACAAGTCCATTCTTTAAATCTGTGAACCTCGCTCAGAGAGTCACTTCAGTCCTAATTTGAAGCCTTTTTACTCTTGCTTTGCAAAAGATCTTGATAAATATTCTTAGACTGTGCTTCTAAAAAGAGTTAACTTTGAAGAAGCAAAATAAACAGTAGGTTAAACTGAACATGCTTATTAAAGAAGATTGGGCTTCCCAGGTGCCTCAGTGGTGCAGGTTCGATCCCTGAGTTGGGAGGATCCCCTGGGATAGGAAATGGCAACTCACTCCAGTATTCTTACCTGGAGAATTCCATGGACAAAGGAGCCTGGCAGGCTACAGTCCATGGGATTGCAAGGAGTCAAACACAACTGAGCATACACACACACATTAAAGAATATTAAAGTTATCTTAAAGGGCATTCTAACTTTAGAGCACAGGGAAAATGTAGTGTATTTTAGCTAAGTTTGTTTTAAACTAAGAGTTTGGTTGCCATTTAATAGACATTGTCAGATATGTTATCACTAAAAGATCTCACAATCAAAATACTTATAAGGACAAAATATGTCGCTGAAGACTAAGTTAGTTTGAATTCATAATGGATGTAATACCTCTTGGCAAAGTTGGCTGACAGGGCCCTAATTTTCTGCCAGATAAACCGATGAGACATGAATCATATTTACTGAACATAGAATCAAATATTAAAAAGATGCACACTAGATAACTGCAAATGAGTTTATTTTGGATTTAGCTTCAGTTTACTTCAAGGAAAAGAACATTTTCAACATCAACAAGCATGCATACATGCAGGTCTTCCATGCTGTTTTTTTCTGCAAGTTTCTTTCATTGCAAATTACAAGAAGTAGAGTTCAGCTGCTAACAGGTAGCTAGTATTGTTGCCTTCAAGTTAAATGGGGAAACTGAGGCTAATAGAGGGTTTGGCCCACAATGACATAGTAGAAGACACAGTATTTGAACCCAAGTCTATCTCTGAATCCAGACAACAATCCAGACATTGTAGGAAATATTCTCAAAGGGTCGGGTCTTTGCCTTTCAAACTCAAAAACTAGAATAATCACAATTATAACTGCAAGGAGCAGTTTTTGTTTGTATGCTTGCTTTTTCTGCACCATGGTGTGGCATGTTGCAGTGTGGGATCTTAAGCATGTGGGATCTTAGTTCCCCAACCAGGGCCTGAACCTTTGCCCCCTGTCGTGGAAGTGTGCAGTCTTAACTACTGGACCACCAGGAAAGTCTGGAACAGTGTTTTAAATGAATAGGATCTATGTTTCCCGGCAGATGATCTCAGTATCACCGGGAGACAGTGGAAAACAAATGAACCCAAGTTAGAAGGATTTCAGATATTGAGACTCTCTGTTCTGTATCTAGACACTGGGCTCAGCAACTCTGCTGTGGATTTTTTAAAGATACGGGCCAAGAGAGGGTTAGAATGTGGCATGCATGTCTGTAATACCCAGCCACCAGCTGTGCCATTTGAAGTACTGGCTGGTCACCTTCTTCCTGGAGTTATTTTACTGCTTGGTTCTGAAGATCCCTGTGGTGCCAGCCAAAGGCTTTGGAGCCACGTTGGTGGACATGATGTTCCTCTTAATCTTGCTCCCAGATTTGCCCAGGAAGCCTGCCATCTTATGGGTCATGCCGGTGGCGGTGTCACTGGTTCTCTTCTGGGCAATGATGCTGATTTGTAGGATGGAGAAAAATGAAAAGATCTGTCAGTGAGAGGTTGAGGGCAGGTGCTGCCCCATGGGACCATCAGTGGAAAATTACTACTCTGAGAGGCACCAGTGAACCTTAAATGTTTCTGCTAAATACGATTATCACAGTAGAAAATCCCAGAGCATTAGGGAAAATACTACAATCATTCCCTGTAGACATTTCCAGGGGTATCATAAAACAAAGGGGGCTTGGGTTACTGGTCTTGGAACATAGATCTGTAACAGCCAGTCTTTTCTGTGTAAATTAAAAATCACCCAAGGCTTATGAGATGAGAGAGACTCTTATGGCACTATCCCAATCTCAATTTTTTTTTTTTTTTTTTGCCAACATGTGAGATCAACATGTGGCCAACTCGTGAGCTCCCCAGCCAGGGATCAAACTGGCACCCCCTGCATCAGAAGCACAGACCACCAAGGAAGTCCCCCAATCTCATGCTTAAGCATATGTCTTCCTGGTATCCCAATGGAGAAGGTAAGCCATGTTCTGAGAGGGGTACACAGACTTACCCGAAGTCCTCAGTCTCATACTCCAGCTCACTAGCCTTCATCTGCACGTAATATTTCACCATTGTGGCCAGTAGGAAGTACGATTCCTCCTCAGTGAGTGTAGCTGGTACAAAGCCATTTTTCCAGACTGACCTGGGGAGGAGAAACAAGAGCAACAGGTGCTCTGAGTCCCTGAAAATCCTCATTCTAGGATAAGCAATGAAGTTTCTTGGATTCTGGGACTTCCCCTGCAGATGTGACTAAGCCAGCTCTCAATGGACAGGGCGTAGGCCATTGTTCATCCAAAACTGCTGCTTCACCAGGATTTAGGATCTGATGTGACCTAGAGAAGTGGCTTGGTCCAAGTGGATCATATAGATTTGTGAAAGGTGATGGTTAGATTTTCAGGAGTTTTATGAGCTTAGTATAAAATATAGCCATTATTAATTATTTAAATCTGAAAATGGTTTCACTTTAATGTAATTTGAATGAAGGTGAGAAATTAGATAAAATATATATCAGATTTAATAACATTTATTGGCAAAGCAATTAGCAAATTAGGATGCAATTCATTGTGCAAATTATGGTTAAACTAGTAACTAGGTTTCCTAAAGATAAAAATGTCTGGTAAAAATCAACAAAAGAATTCTATGAGGTTCACAGTATATGAAATTTGCAAGGAATATCATGTATCATATGTCTATCTCTAAACTGTGTGCTACACATCTTCATCTCATAAAAAATTTATGATAAACTTATCTACATGTTTACATTCATACATTACCACCCCCTCATAAGAGCACAGCACAGCTGAGAACATAGAATTGTATAATTCCAGGGGCTGTGGGAAGTGACAGGGCTCCACGCAGGGCTGTCTTACCTGAATGGTGCTGCCTGGAGCATGCCTGCCTGGTGGATGATCAGGATGCTGAGGACCAGGAAGAGGGGGAACTTCCAGAACCCCATGATACCTCTCTGTAAGGAAAGAATGTCACCACCTGTAGCAGGTCTAAATTCTGTGAGCCCACAGATCTGGGCTCTGCTCCTGGGCTCCTACGCCTCTAACTCCCAGTTGTCCTGGTTTCAGGCTGGTCATTTCACTCCCTTTCACCATCATATGCTCAATAGCTAAGTGAACCACTAGATGATCCAGTAAGCCTGTAGAATGCTTGGTTTAGCAAAGAAAACTGGCAGGAAATTGGGTGAAAAAAATGTTGGTCTATAGGTCCCTACCAGCACCTTACACACTCAGGACAGACTGGGATTACCTGTGACCACCAGTTTCCTGCTTGTACAACCCAGAGCTGTCCTGCTGGTGTGGGACTTTTACTACATACGGTGGGGGAAGGAAGTTCCCAAGGACAAATTTCTGCTGTTGGAATCCCCAAGATACTGAAGGACCAAATTCCAACGCTCAGCTATTCACATTGATAAATATGACCAGTAAGAATCAATCTAGAAGTCTCAAATTAGGACCCAGGACTTAAACTGGCAAAAAAAATTTCCCAGAACCCACAAATGACGGCTTCTGTTTAACAGCTACCCGTCCCTGTTTCCCACCTGCCTGCACTGTCCTGGATTTGAAACCCATTTCCCTTGGTCCACGAGACATGAGATGTGACCCGTGACGCACTGGCTTCATAAAGGTATTCCTGCATCAGGATCAGCCTGCAGTGCCCTGGGAAGCTTCAGCATCCCAGACTGACCTAAGTACATGAACCGCGAGAAAGAGACTGGAGCCAGCCTGGGCATGGGGAGAGTGAAGAACGGAGTTTGCAAACTGAGACCATTCAGGGTTACCTGTGGAAGGAGCCTTGCAGAGTAACGCAGTGGGTCGAAGAGACCTGGACAGAAGTGGACAGAGCCGTTGAGACAAGAAGAGATCCGCTAAGAAAAAGTACTGGAGAGAGAGAGAGGGAAGCAAGGGGAGAAAGAGAAACAGAATCCCAGCTAAGCAGAAATCTCCGGGCTTACCTGACAGCCGGTACCAGGTGGCTGGGAGCAGAGGAAGGAGCAGCAGCAGTAGCTTTGGCGGCAGGCGATGGCACTCTGGCAGAAGTGGCAGAGACACTTGAATGCCTCTGAATGCTCCCAGAGCGAGCAGCTGCTTTTATTTCTGCTGCTCTGAGTCTAGGGGGGTTTCAGGAGCTCCGGGCAACCAATGAGGGGAAGGATGTGAGCCCCAGAAGGATTATGTCACCACTTGCGTCCAGAACATGGAACATCCAGAAGTACCACCCCACTTGTATTTGCATTGAGGTCATTGATGGCGGGGGTGGGAAGGGGACACAGAGGGGCGTTGGTGAGGACAAATGAAAAACACAGGAAAAGTAAGTTGGAATTTGAGGACAATTTGACGTCACAGTTAATTTTACCTGTTTGGTTTCAAGGGTTTTGAACAGGCACGCATCCCACTCCATTCCTAGTTCTGTAGAGTAGAATCCAGCATGACAGGGAACCCTGAATCCCCTTGATCTGACCATAGACCCCTGTCCAAGAGCGCTTCAGGGTTAATGCGCAGCAGAGTTGATGATTCTGTGCCCAAGCAGGGAGTTGGATTCAGGCAGCAGGAAGCGCACATAGGAGAGCAGGGCATGTGGAGATAAAGCCATGGAAGTCCAGGAACTTTGACAGATTTCAGCTCTGTTCCGGCTGTAACTTTGCCAGGTAATAAGATCGCAGGCTAGAAACTAGTAAAGTCTCAACATACTTATCTCTGAAATGGGAATCACATTCCAGGCTTGAAGGAATGCTATCATTACTAACCATGTACCTGTTCTCCTCCCAGTTAGGGATCTAGAAGAGCTTACCAGGGAAGTTTATAGAAGATTCCGTGGGATCACAATACGCTTTCCCAATCAACACCCTCCGCAGCTACCTGGAGTCATGCTGGGTGGTCCCTCATTGGGTAAGGAAGGGCTGGATGCCCTGCTGAGCCTGAGCAGGGAAGTGCAAGGCTTAGATGCCTTCCAGCTTCCAAGCGGACCTCTAGCCCCACGCCTCCTCCCCCACCATTCATCACCTAATGCTCACTCTCCTTCCCCAACCATTTGCCCAGCTTCCCGCTGCGGTTTACCAAGATGTTCCAGTGACTTGTGATGGTAGCCTTGCACCCTCATCTACTGCAATTCAGTCCTCTGCTAGAAAGCCCGCCAGGCTTGATGGTACTGAAGAGTCCTGCGGGAGTGTAATCCCATGCTCGCTTCTGTCTACTCTTACACACTCACAGACAGTACTGACTCCAAACGTGTGCGCGCTCCCTAACCACAGGCACTCACAAAATGACACTGGTGCACCGGGGCATCCAGGTGATGTTCACAGTCCGGCAGCAAGCGCACAGCACACGGGAGCAGAATTACGTCCTGCGTCCATGACTCTCTGGAATAAACGTGCTCTGTAAAACCCGATTGCCAGCACCTCAACCCTCCTACTCCCTGGCCAACAGGTTTCTGGATCTCTCTGTTGGAGCGACTGCTCTAAGCCTTCCAGGAAGGTCCGAGGTCCTGACTTGTCCTCAGCAGGTAGAACGCAGAGAAAGATGCTTCTCCCTGTACACAGGATCGCTGGGTCTGAGCGCACAGCACACAATACACACAGCCTGTAGAGACCCTCCAGCGCGGCAAGAACTGCAGCGGCATTGCGGAGCGGGGGAGTTGGGGGTGGGGCACAGATCCCAGGAGAAATGATTCTAGCTGAAAGGAGACATGAGTGACCGAGTGACAGGTTCACACCCAGACCTCAGTGTCAAGAAACCTCAGTGTTCCATTCGACACGCCTGCCTCGCGGCACATCTCTTCCCCTTGCAAGTTCGTGGTCTCACGGCTCAGGGCATGAACCTCGAATATGCTCTTATCCCAATTTTCTGCTTCTTAAGCCCAGGAGTGGCATCAATTCAAGGGAATAAAATCTTGGGGCGGGGAAACTGGGTATCTGATATCGGCTCTCTTTAGACCGGGCGGCAAGGGACGCAGAGATCGGAGTAACTAGTGGGAAGTGCGCAAGTGCAATGAGGTACAGAGCCGGGAAAGGCAAAATGTACAAGCGAAGGGTTCGGGAGGGCGGACCGCATCCTGAAGTCTAGAAGAAGAAATAGGGGATGAGACAATTTTGGGGTTTAGAGGCTCAAAACCAAATTGGAGACCGTGGCAATGCAGATAACTGTGTAGCATATAAGTGAGCTCTGCCAGTTACAGGTAAGAGTGGATTCACTGGAAAAGATCCTGATGCTGGGAAAGATTGAAGGTGGGAGGAGAAGAGGGTGTAGAGGATGAGATGGTTGGATGGCATCACCGATTCAATGGACATGAGTTTGAGCAAGCTCTGGGTGATGGTGAAGGATTTGGAGGCTTGGCATGCTGCAGTCCATGAGGTCGCAAAGAGTTGGACAGGACTGAGGTGACTGAAAAACAGACCAAGGATTAAACTGAGATCTTGGCAGTGACAGTGTGGAATCCCAACTAGTGGACTGCTAGGGAATTCACTGCTGATGGGTTTTTGATTACTGATTTAGTCTGTGTTAATTATAGGTATTTTGGATTTTTTTTCTTTTTCTTTTTTTTTGTGTGTGTTTTTGCTTGTTTGTTTTTCCTTGTGGTGTGGCTTGTGTGTGTGTGTGTGTGTGTATGTGTGTGTGCATAGTTGCCCAGTTGTGTCTGACTCTCTGTGGTCCCATGGACTATATAGCCCGTCAAGCTACTCTGCCCATGGAAAATTTTAAGCAAGAATACTGGAGTGGGTTGTTATTCCCTGCATATAAGTTAAATAAGCAGGTGACAATATACAGCCTTGACGTACTCTTTTCCCAATTTGGAACCAGTCTGTCATTCCATGTCCAGTTCTAACTGTTGCTTATTTAACTTATATGCAGAATATATTATGCAAAATGCTGGGCTGGATGAAGCACAAGCTGGAATAAAGATTGTCAGGAGAAATACCAATAATCTCAGATACGCAGGTAACACCACCCTTATGGCAGAAAGCGAAGGACTAAAGAGCCTCTTGAAAGTGAAAGAGGAGAGTGAAAAAGTTGGCTTAAAACTCAACCTTCAGAAAACTAAGATCATGGCATCTGGTCCCATCACTTCATGGCAAATTGATGGGACAATGAGAACAGTGAGAGACTTTATATTTTTGGGCTCCAAAATCACTGCAGATGGTAATTGTAGCCATGAGATTAAAAGACACTTGTTCCTTGGAAGAAAAGCTATGACCAACCAAGACAGCATAGTAAACAGCGGAGACATTACTTGGCCAACAAAGGTCTGTCTAGTCAAAGCTATGGTTTTTCCAGTAGCCATGTATGGATGTGAGAGTTGGTCTATAAAGAAAGCTGAGCACCGCAGAACTGATGCTTTTGAACTGTGGTGTTGGAGAAGACTCTTGAGAGTCCCTTGGATGGCAAGGAGATCAAACCAGTTAATCCTAAAGGAAATCAGTCCTGAATATTCACTGGAAGGACTGATGCTGAAGCTGAAACTCCAATATTTTGGCCATCTGATGTGAAGAAGTGACTCCTCTGAAAAGACCCTGATGCTGGCAAAGATTGAAGGCGGAAGGCAAAGGGGATGACAGAGTATGAGATGGTTGGGTGGCATCACCGACTCAATGAACATGAGTTTGAGTAAGCTCCGGGAGTTGGTGATAGACAGGGAAGGCAGGTGTGCTGCAGTCCATGGGGTCACAAAGAGTCAGACATGACTGAGCGACTGAAATGAACTGAACTGTTATTTTCTACTCCAGGGGATCTTCCTGACCCAGGGATTGAAGCTGCCTTTCTTGTGTCTCCTGCATTGGCAGGCGGATTCTTTACCATTAGTGCCACCTGTGGCTCAGACATAAAGAACTGGCCTGGCATGCTGGAGACCCAGGATTGATCCCTGGGTCATGAAGATCCCCTGGAGAAAGAAATGGCAACTCATTCCAGTATTCTTGCCTGGAAAATTTCATGAACAGAGGAGCCTGGCAGGCTGTGGTGCATGTGGTCTCACAGTCAGACATAACTGAGCAACTAACACTTACACTTAACTTTTCAGCACCACCTGGGAAGCCCGTGGCATGACTTGCAGGGTCTTAATTCCCCACTCATGCCCTTCAAAGCAAAAGTAGTCTTTGCTTTGTGGAGTCTGAACCACTGGACTGCTAGAGAGTTCCCTTGGGTTTTCTATTTCTTCTTGATTTAATTTTGGTAGGTTTTATGTTTCTAGGAATTTGTCCATTTCACCTAGGCTATCCAATTTTTTCGCATGTGGTTTTTCACAATACTATTTTATTTTTTTAAATTTGTATCAAATTGGTAGTAATGTCCCCTGTCATTAAGTAATATGAGTCTTCTCTTTTTTAATTAGTCTACTAGGTTAAACATTGTCAATTTTGTTAATGTTTTTGAAGAACCAGTTATGGATTCTTTGATTTTTCTCTACTGTTTTTTCTCCCTCTATTTCATTTACCCTGCTCTCTGGTGGCTCTGATAAAGAATCTGCCTGCAAAGTGGGAGACACTGGGTTGGGAAGATTCCCTGGAGAAGGGAATGGCAACCGACTCTAGTATTCTTGCCTGGAGAATCCCATGGCCAGAGGAGCTTGGTGTCACAGAGTTGGACTCAACTGAGCGAATAACCCTTACCCTTACAATCTTTATTGCTTCGTTTTTCCTGATATCTTTGCATTTAATTTGTACTTTGTTTTTTAGTTTCTTAGGTTGTTAAGTTAGAATGCTGATTTGAGATCTTTCTTGTTTTTTAATTAAGCATTTGAGGCTATAATTTCCTCTTTTAGTATGTTGTATTCTTCATTTTCATTCATCTATAAATATTTGCTAGCTTCTCTTATGATATCTTCTTCCACATCAAAGCATGATTTCACTTTCAAAAATTTGTGAACTTTTTTTTTTACATGATGGAATATACAAAAAGGAATAGTTTTTTGCTGGCTGCAGTCTTGATGGTGTTGAAGACTTACTGTGGAACCTAATCCTCATGTTTGGAGTCATACTTTTCCACACACATGAACTCAATATTGTCTCCAAACACATGCCTACTCCTAAACCACAGGCACTGGCAAAATTACACTGGCATACAGAGGGATCCATGTGGCATTCACTCTCAGTTGCACCCTGAACATGCATATACCTGGATGATTATGACCCACATCTATGAAGCCTGCACTCACTCTCAAGAATAAGCATGCTGTATAACACCCAGTTATGCAGCATCTCCACCCTCCTATCTGCCCAACGTGTTTCTGGATCTCTCTGTTTGAACTACTACTTTAAGCCCTCCTGGAAGGTCTAAGGTCCTGACTTGCTGTCTTTGGTAGGTGGAGTGCAGAAAAAGATGCCTCTCATTATCTTCAAATTAAAAAGGTTATACCTAGGGACTTCCTTAGTGGTTCCAGAGTTTAAAAATCCACCTTGTAACTCATGGGAGGCAGGTTTGATCCCCGATCAAGGGAACTAAGATCCCATATGCTGTGCAACTATGCCTGAATGCTGCAACTAGAGAGTCAGTGCACCTTAAGGAAAGATTCTGTATGATGCAACCAAGATTCGGCACAGCCAAATAAATGAATATTTAAAAAAATAAGAATAAAAAAAAAGGTGACTCCTAAAGGCTTATGCCTTTTATTCTTTAAATTGAGGTATAGTTGATTTACAATACTATATTAGTTTCAGGCATACAGCATAGTGATTCAGTTTTTTTTTTTTTTCCTGATTATATTCCATTATATGTTATTACAGGATATAATTACAGGGTATAATTCCTGGTGCTATACAGAAAATCCTGTTTCTTTTCTATTTTATATAGTTTTTATCTGTTACTCCTAATTTGTCCCTCCCTAATTCCCTCTCCCTTTCAGTAACCATAAACTTGTCTTCTATGTGCATTTGCTTCTGTTTTGTATACAGATTCATTTATATTATATTTTAGATTTCACATATAAGTGATATCATGTAATATTTGTCTTTCTCTGACTCTTTTCACTATGCATAATATTCTTTACGGTCATCCATGTCATTGCCAATGGCAGGATTTCATTCTCTTTTTTTGCTGAGTAATAATCCATTGTATATATGTGCCACATCTTCTTAAGTCAATCATCTGATGGGCACTGGTTGTTTTCATGTCTTAGCTGCTGTAAATAGTGCTGCTCTGAACATTGGGATGCATGTGTCTTAAAATTTTTAGCTTGTTTCTGATGGCTTTTCTTTTTGTTTTTTTTTATTGAAGTGTAGTTGATTTACAAAGTTTTACTAATTTCAGGTGTACAGCAAAGTGATTTAGTTATATATACATATTCTTTCAGATTCTTTTCATTATAGGTTATTATAAGATATTGAATATAGTTCCCCATGCCATACAGTAAGTTGTTGTTTATCTGTTTTATATATAATAGTATGTATATGTAATTCCCAATGCACAACTTACCCTTCCTCTCCTTCCCCCTTTAGTAAACATAAGTTTGTTTTCTATGTGAATCTATTTCAGTTTTGTAAATCAGTTTATTTGTATCTTTTTTTAGATCTCACATGTAAGTGATTTCATATGATATTTGTCTTTATCTATGTCTGACTTAGTTCATTTAAAATGATAATCTACAGGTCCATCCGTGTTGCTGCAAATGGTATTATTTCATTCTTTTTATAGCTGAGTAATTTTCCACTATATACACATTTTTTAAAGAAACTTATTTTACCCATGTATAGCTGATTTACAATGCTGTGTTAATTTCTACTGTACAGCACAGTTCTTCAGTTATATACATATATACATTCTTTGTCATATTCTTTTCCATTTTTTAAAATCACTGGACATTGAATATACTTTCCAGTGCTATACAGTAGAACCTTGTTGTTTATTCATTCTATATATAATAGTATCTGCTAATCCCAAACTCCCAACCCATCCCTCCCCCTTGACAACCACAAATCTTTTCTCTATGTCTGTGAGTCTGTTTCTGTTTCATAGATAAGTTCATTTGTGTCATATTTTAGATTCCACATATAAGTGATAGCAGATGGTATTTGTCATTTTCTTTCTGACTTACTTCACTTAGTGTGATGATTTCTAGGTCCATCCATGTTGCTGCAAATGGCATTAATTCATTCTTTTTTATGGGTCAGTAATATTCCACTGTATATATGTACCACATCTTTATCCATTCATCTGCTGAGGAATATTTAGGTTGTTTTCATGACTTATTATAAACAGTGCTGCTATTGAACATTGGGGTGCATGCATGTTTCTGAATTATAGTTTTCTCCAGATTATGCCCAGGAGTGCATGGTATCTCTGGATCATTTGGTATCTCTATTTTAATTTTTTAAGAAACCTACATACTTCTCTCCATACTGGTTGCACCAGTTTATATTCTCATCAACAGTGTAGGAGGGTTCCCTGTTCTCCACACTCTTTCCACCAATTATTATTTGTAGACTTTGATAATAGCCATTCTGACTAGTGTGAAGTGATTCTTATCACATATCCTTTCTTATGCCTATCGGCCATCTGTATGTCTTCTTTAGAAAAATGTATATTCAGCTCCTCTGCCCATTTTTTGATTGGGCCATTTGCTTTTTTGATATTGAGCTGTATGTGCTATTTGTATATCTTTGATATTGACACCCTGTCAGTTACATTGTTGTAAATATTTCCCCCCGCTTCCATAGGCTGTCTTTTTGTTTCGTTGATAGTTTCCTTTGCTGTGCAAGAGCTTTTGCATTTGATTAGGTCCTATTTGTTTATTTTTGCTTTCATTTCTTTTGCCTTGGGACACAGATCTAAGAAAATATTGCTACAATTCATGTCAAAGAATGTTCTCCTGAAGTTCTCCTCTAGGTTATTCCTTTCATTCTATATAATTTGTATATGATATAGAGTCACCACCAGCAACAACAGCAAAACCCCAACAATAACATCTTCAGAGTAATAGCAACAACAACACAAATTCATTCTTTTCAGTCTGGGGGAAACTGAGAACTATCTAATTAACCAGAGAATTTTAATTGAACATTAATTGTATAGGGTTCCACTTACAAGGAATTTAGAAATCACAATAACAAATAAAAAGTTAAATAGAATAAAAATATCAACAATTCTTCTAGGAGCCCTAAGAGAAATAAGGATTGTATGGGCAAGTTTCTGCCCTCAAGACTTGGGAGACAGACAGGTGAATACAGGGAGTAACGTCTTTCCAGAGCAGACACTCACAAGGCCAAACTCACCTGAAACCAGCCCCAGACAGAGTAGGAAAACCTGAACTGGAACTGGCAAATTGCAGGAGGCTCAGTGTGGGCAATCTCCAGTGTTCTTGCCTGGAGAATCCCAGATGAGGGAGCCTGATGGGCTGCCGTCTATGGGGTTGCACAGAGTCGGACACGACTGAAGCGACTTAGCAGCAGCAGCAGCATTGTGGGCAATCTCTGAAACTTAAAAACTCACCTTCCTAAGCTGCCACTATCTGCAGTTCAACCCCAGTAGCTCAACTAGGTTCTCACAGTAAATATTGGAGAAAAATTCCTTTGTGCTTTCAACCTGGGAAGGAGAAAAGGACCCTTTTGAAATGAACCAGAACATTCCGTTTTTACTTAATAAGGTCTGCCCTTATTAAGCTAATCAGAGCCTAACTTTGCTGAGGTATTATCAGAGCCTAAGTGACCTGGGGGAAGGGAAACTCCTAATTAACTTCGTTCCTAAGCTTTCAGGTGGGAGTAGGGAAACCACCAACTCCAGGATTCCCTAGCCAGCTCTCTCACCTATGTGGGGAAGTATAAAAATGGAAAAACGCCTGTGAAGCTCACAGTCTGGAGAAATAGTCTCACTAAATGTTTGAGACCTAATTATAGGGCTATGGAAATCTTTCCATGCCCCCACAGCTCACTACCACATAATGGTCTACTTCTGGTATTTCCTTTGACCTGGTACATCATGTCCAGCCATCCAAAAATTAAAAAGGTGATAAAACAACATGAATAGGTATCAAGTATCAGATCAATTTATCTTTCCTATACTTAGTTAATCCAACAGATAACAATTTGCTAAAAATAAAACTAGCAATGGTATATTCAATAATGTACAGTTATATATGTTATGTCTATATGCTTAGGTATGATATATGTCTGTAAAATGTTGCTAAACATGAAGAGGGAGAAATTTCAAAATAGGAGGAAGAGGCGGAGTGATATTTAGCACTTGTACTGTTGATAGTAAAATATGTAACAGTGCCCTCTGACAGGGGAGAGAGAGCTTGCCACCTGGACTGGCAGCACCAGATCTTTCTCTTCTTAATAAAATTGGGTTTACATCTCTTAGTGCTTGCCTGGATGCCATGTTTTCTGCAAGCTGTCAGCAGAAGTTTCGTAATGTGACTGCTTGGTGAGTTCACCTAGAGCCTAAAGCTTATATCTAATTGAACCTGAAAAAGAAAGAGGAAATGAATAGACCAATCTCCTAAGAATGATTATGGTCTCCTAGGACTCCAGTACTCTTGCCTGGAAAATCCATGGATGGAGGAGCCTGGTAGGCTGCAGTCCATGGGGTCGCTAAGAGTCGGACATGACTGAACGACTTCACTTTCACTTTTTACTTTCATGCATTGGAGAAGGAAATGCAACCCACTCCAGTGTTCTTGCCTGGAGGATCCCAGGGACAGGGAAGACTGGTGGGCTGCCGTCTATGGGGTCGCACAGAGTCGGACACAACTGAAGTGACTTAGCAGCAGCAGCAGTAGCAGCAGGGAAGTAAGACTCACACAAATGAAATAATTAAAGAACAATAAAAGATAGGGAATTAGTGTGTGCATGCTAAATCGCTTCAGTGGTGTCCGACTCTTTGTGACCCTATGGACTGTAACCCTACTAGGCTCCTCTGTCTATGAGATTTTTGAGGCAAGAATGCTGGAGTGGGTTGCCATGGCTTCCTCCAGGGTATATTCCTGACTCAGGGATCGAATGTCTCTTACGTCTCCTGCATTGGCAGGTGGGTTCTTTACCACTGAGCCACCTGGGAAGCCCACGGAATTAGTACTCATTCCGTATTGCTGCTATAGCAAATTACCACTACTCTAGTGGCATAACTCAATACAAGTTTATTAACTTACACGTCCGTGGTTAGAAGTCTCAGGTCCAACGTGGTGCTCAATTTGCAAAATTCTTGGCAGGCTTGGGTCCTTTCTGGAGGTTCTCGAGAAGAATTCATTTCCTTTCCATTTCCTGTTTCTAGTGGCCAGCACGTTCCTTGGCTCAAGACCCACTTCCTCCATTTTCAGTATTGGCCAGTTGAGTCCTCCTATCGCCTCAACCCAGCCTCCTCTTCTGCTTCCTTCTTCTGCTTGGAAGAAGCCTTGTGATTTTATTGGACTCACCTGGATAAATCCAGTATAATCTCCCCATCTCAAAGTCCTTAGTTTAATTACATCTTCAAAATCTCTTTTGCCATGTAAAGAACTGCAAGGAGATCCAACCCGTCCATCCTAAAGGAAATCAGTCCTGAATATTCATTGGAAGGACTGATGCTGAAGCTGAATCTCCAATACTTTGGCCACCTGATGTGAAGAACTGATTTATTTGAAAAGGCCCTGATGCTGGGAAAGATTGAAGGCAGGAGGAGAAGGGGATAACAGAGGATGAGATGGTTGGATGGCACCACTGACTCAATGGACATGAGTTTGAGTAAGCTCCAGGGGTTGGTGATGGACAGGGAGGCCTGGTGTGCTGCAGCCCATGGGGTCACAAAAAGTCGGACACGACTGAGCGACTGAACTGCACTGAATTTGCCATGTATATTATCCACTGATAATATATTTGCATTTCCAAGGATTAGGGTGTGGGCTTCTGGGGTTGGGGGAGTTCTAACCCTGTTGTTCAGTTCCTCAGCTGTGCCCGACTCTTTGATACCCCATAGACTGCAGCACGCCAGGCTTCACTGTCCAGACTTGCCCTGGAGGCTCCTTTTTCCAACCTCCACAGGCTGCCTCCTTCCAACCCCACAGGCTCCTTCTTGCTGTAAGCACCAGGAAAGATTCCTTTGGAAGTCAAAAGGTTGTTTTTAGGGTGAGTTCAGCTTCCAGGGAAAGAAATGAGTGTGGTTGAGGAGGACCAGGCTGGTCACTCTGAGAGATGGATAGACTTAACTGGTCATGTCAAGGAGTTACTCTGGATGGGTTCTTCTTAGATGATTAAAATTCTCTCTTAGCTCAGACTTACCAGATACAGAATCTCTCTCCTCTCCCAGGCTGAGAACAATGCTCCATTCAGTTCAGTTCAATTCAGTCGCTCAGTCGTGTCCAACTCTTTGCGACCCCATGAATCACAGCACTCCAGGCCTCCCTGTCCATCACCAACCCCCAGAGTTCACTCAGACTCAAGTCCATCGAGTCAGTGATGCCATCCAGCCATCTCATCCTCTGTTATCTCTTTCTCCTCCTGCCCCCAATCCCTCCCAGCATCAGAGTCTTTTCCAATCAGTCAACTCTTTGCATGAGGTGGCCAAAGTACTGGAGTTTCAGCTTTAGCAGCATTCCTTCCAAAGAAATCCCAGGGCTGATCTCCTTCAGAATGGACTGGTTGGATCTCCTTGCAGTCCAAGGGACTCTCAAGAGTCTTCTCCAACACCACAGTTCAAAAGCATCAATTCTTCGGCTCCATGGAGAAGAGGAATAGAAACGGGAATCTTCCCAGCGTACTACAAAGGTCCTAACATTGATAACTCCTTTTTGAACACTGTCAGAGAACCATGAGGTGCCTATAAGGGGTCACCTGGGATTGGGAAAAGTAAGACTTTGGTGTCTTCAGTTCAGTTCCATCACTCAGTCATATCTGACTCTTTGTGACCCTGTAGACTGCAGCACTCCAGGCTTCCCTATTCATCACCAGCTCCTGGAGCTTACTCAAACTCACGTCCATTGAGTTGGTGATGCCACCCAACCATCTCATACTCTGTCATTCCCTTTTCCTCCCACCTTCAATCTTTCCCAGCATCAGGATCTTTTCAAAGAAGTCAGTTCTTCACATCAGGTGGCCAAAGTACTGGAGTTTCAGCTTCAGCATCAGTCCTTCCAGTGAATATTCAGTACTGATTTCCTTTAGGATTGACTAGTTTGATCTCCTTGCCATCCAAAGTACTCTCAAGAGTCTTCTCCAACACCACAGTTCAAAAGCATCAATTCTTTGGCACTTGGCCTTCTTTATAGTCCAACTCTCACATCCATACGTGGCTACTGGAAAAACCATAGCTTTGACTAGACAGACATTTGTTGGCCAAGTAATGTCTCCACTGTTTACTATGCTGTCTCAGTTGGTCACAGCTTTTCTTTCAAGGAGCAAGGGTCTTTTAGCTTCATGGATGCAGTCACCATCTGCAGTGATTTTGGAGCCTGAAAATATAAAGTCTCTCACTATTTTCATTGTTTCTCCATCTATTTGCCATGAAGTGATGGGACCGGATGCCATGATCTTAGTTTTCTGATGTTGATGTCTTAGTTTTCTGATCTTAGTTTTCCGATGTTGAGTTTTAAGGCAACTTTTTCACTCTCCTCTTTCACCTTCATCAAGAGGCTCTTTAGTTCTTTTTTGCTTTCTGCCGTAAGAGTATTGTCATCTGCATATCTGAGGTTATTGGTATTTCTTCTGACAATCTCGATTCCAGCTTGTGCTTCATTCAGCCTGGCATTTCACATGATGTACTCTGTATATAAGTTAAATAAGCAGGGTGACAAAATACAGCCTTGATGTACTCCTTTCCCAATTTGGAATCAGTCTGTCGTTCCATTTCTGGTTCTAACTGTTGCTTCTTGACCTGCATACAGATTGCTCAGAAGGCAGGTAAAGTGGTCTGGTATTCCCATCTCTTGAAGAATTTTACAGAGTTTGTTGTGATCCACAGTCAAAGGCTTTGGCACACATCCATACATGGCTACTGGAAAAACCATAGCTTTGACTAGACAGACATTTGTTGGCCAAGTAATGTCTCCACTGTTTACTATGCTGTCTCAGTTGGTCACAGCTTTTCTTTCAAGGAGCAAGGGTCTTTTAGCTTCATGGATGCAGTCACCATCTGCAGTGATTTTGGAGCCTGAAAATATAAAGTCTCTCACTATTTTCATTGTTTCTCCATCTATTTGCCATGAAGTGATGGGACCGGATGCCATGATCTTAGTTTTCTGATGTTGATGTCTTAGTTTTCTGATCTTAGTTTTCCGATGTTGAGTTTTAAGGCAACTTTTTCACTCTCCTCTTTCACCTTCATCAAGAGGCTCTTTAGTTCTTTTTTGCTTTCTGCCGTAAGAGTATTGTCATCTGCATATCTGAGGTTATTGGTATTTCTTCTGACAATCTCGATTCCAGCTTGTGCTTCATTCAGCCTGGCATTTCACATGATGTACTCTGTATATAAGTTAAATAAGCAGGGTGACAAAATACAGCCTTGATGTACTCCTTTCCCAATTTGGAATCAGTCTGTCGTTCCATTTCTGGTTCTAACTGTTGCTTCTTGACCTGCATACAGATTGCTCAGAAGGCAGGTAAAGTGGTCTGGTATTCCCATCTCTTGAAGAATTTTACAGAGTTTGTTGTGATCCACAGTCAAAGGCTTTGGCGTAGTCGATAAAGCAGTAGATGTTTTTCTGGAACTCTCTTTTGCTTTTTCGATGAAGCAATGGATGTTGGCAGTTTGATCTCTCGTTCCTCTGCCTTTTCTAAATCCAGCTTGAACATCTGGAATTTCATGGTTCATGTATTGCTGAAGCCTGCCTTGGAGAATTTTGAGCATTACTTTGCTAGCATGTGAGATGACTGCAATTGTGTGGTAGTTTGAGGATCCTTTGGCTTTGCTTTTCTTTGGGATTGGAATGAAAACTGACCTTTTCCAGTCCTATGGCCACTGCTGAGTTTTCCAGATTTGCTGGCATATGAGTGCAGCACTTTCACAGCATCATCTTTTAGGATTTGAAATAGCTCAACTGTTAGAAAAATATCCACTAGCTTTGTTCATAGTGATGCTTTCTAAGGTCCACTTGACTTTGCATTCCAGGATGTCTGGCTTTAGGTGAGTGATCACGCCATCATGGTTATCTGAGTCATGAAGATAATAAGTTGGTGTCTTAGCCAACTGGATTTAAGTTGTCTCCACCACTTACTTTTGTCCTCCAGCACACAGTTATCTCCCTCAGTCAGTTTCTTACCAGGTAAAATGGGAATAATAATAACTATCTGGGAGTAGTAAAGGTATTTATTTTGAAGACCAGACATATTACTTGGCAAGTAATAAAGAAAGAGAGTGAAGTCATTCAGTCATGTCTGACTCTGCAACCCCATGGATTGTAGCCTACCAGTCTCCTACATCCATGGAATTTTCCAGGCAAGTGTATTGGAGTGGGTTGCCATTTCCTTCTCCAAAGGATCTTCCTGACCCAGGATCGGATCCAGGTCTCCCACAATGTGGGCAGAAGATTTACCATCTGAGCCACCTGGGAAGCCCCAACTTGGCAAGAAGCAGATACTTAAGAGTAGTGGCTATTATTATTATTATTATAAACAAGGCTTATCCCTTCAAGTGCCAAATTGTATCAGGTTAATAGAGTAAATTAAATGAAATTATTACATATTCCTCTGCTTTCTTAAGAAAGAGGGAATCTGTGTTTTTAGTTCTCAAAATAAAACTAATAGTCAAGGCCCAAAAGAATAAATCTGCCTTTCCTATCCTCTCAGATACTTGCCTAGTCATGTTGCAGTATCATTGCCCAGCAGGTTAATGATAATTTATATTAAACACCTGGCACACTGCCTGGCATGGAGTATGCACTTGAGTCGGGGCTATTATTGTTATTGGAACAAAAGCTTATCTCCCCCATCAAGTGGGCTTCCCAGGTGTTGCTAGAGAGAAGAACCTACCTGCCAATGCAAGAAACTTATAAGAGACATGGGTTCAATCCCTGGGGCAGGAAGATCCCCTAGAGGAGGGCATGGGAACACACTCCAGTATTCTTCCTTAGAGAATCCCATGGACAGAGGAGCCTAGTGGGCTATGGTCCATAGGGTTGCACAGAATTGGACCTGACTGAAGAGACTTAGCACAAAACATGCATGCCATCAAGTTTCAAATTACATTAACTTGTATGGAAAATTAGAAAAAATATATTTCATTCCCCTCTTCATTCTTTTTTATTTTTAAAAATTAATTAATTTATTTTAATTGGAGCCTAATTACTTTATAATATTGTAGTGGTTTTTGCCATACATTGACAGGAATCAGCCATGGGTGTACATGTGTCCCCCATCCTGAACCCCCTTCCCACCTCCCTTCCCATCCCATCCCTCAGGGTCATCCCAGTGCACCGGCCCTGAGTGCCCTGTCTCATGCATAGAACCTGGACTGGGGATCTGTTTCACATATGGTAATATACATGTTTCAATACTATTCTCTCAAATCATCCCACCCTTGCCTTCTCCCATCAAGTCCAAAAGTCTGTTCTTTACCTCTGTGTCTCTTTTGCTGTCTCCCATATAGGGTCATTGTTACCATCTTTCTAAATTCCATACATATGCATTAATATACTGTATTGCTGTTTTTCCTTCTGACTTACTTTGCTCTGTATAATAGGCTCCAGTTTCATCCACCTCATTAGAACTGATTCAAGTGCATTCTTTTTAATGACTGAGTAATATTCCATTCTGTATATGTACCACAGTTTTCTTATCCATTCATCTGCCGATGGACATCTAGGTTGCTTCCATGTCCTGGCTATTATAAACAGTGCTGCGATGACCATTGGGGTACACGTGTCTCTTTCAATTCTGGTTTCCTTGATGTGTATGCCCAGCAGTGGGATTGCTGACTTGTGTGGGTGTTCTATTTCCAGTTTTTAAAGCAATCTCCACATTGTTCTCCATAGTGGCTGTACTATTTTGCATTCCCACAAACAGTGTAAGAGGTTTCCCTTTTCTCTGCACCCTCTCCAGCATTTCTTGCTTGTAGACTTTGTGATAGCAGCCATTCTGACTGGTGTGAGATGGTACCTCATTGTGGTTTTAATTTGCATTTCTCTGATAATGAGTGATGTTGAGCATCTTTTCATGTGTTTGTTAGCCATCTATATGTCTTCTCTGGAGAAATGTCTATTTAGTACTTTGGCCCACTTTTTGATTGGGTTGTTTATTTTTCTGGAATTGAGCTGCAGGAGTTGCTTGTATATTTTTGAGATTAGTTGTTTGTCAGTTGCTTCATTTGCTATTATTTTCTCCCATTCTGAAGGCTGTCATTTCACCTTGTTTATAGTTTCCTTTGTTGTGCAGAAGCTTTTAATTTTAATTAGGTCCCATTTGTTTATTTTTGCTTTTATTTTCAATATTCTGGGAGGTGGGTCATAGAGGATCCTGTTGTGATTTATGTCAGAGAGTGTTTTGCCTATGTTTTCCTCTAGGAGTTTTATAGTTTCTGGTCTTACATTTAGATCTTTAATCCATTTTGAGTTTATTTTTGGGTATGGTGTTAGAAAGTGTTCTAGTTTCATTCTTTTCCCAGCACCACTTGTTAAAGAGATTGTCTTTTATCCATTGTATATTCTTGCCTCCTTTGTCGAAGATAAGGTGTCCATAGGTGTGTGGATTTATCTCTGGGCTTTCTATTTTGTTCCATTGATCTATATTTCTGTCTTTGTGCCAGTACCATACTGTCTTGATGACTGTGGCTTTGTAGTAGAGCCTGAAGTCAGGCAGGTTGATTCCTCCAGTTCCATTCTTCTTTCTCAAGATTGCTTTGGCTATTCGAGGTTTTTTGTATTTCCATACAAATCTTGAAATTATTTGTTCTAGTTCTGTGAAAAATACCGCTGGTAGCTTGATAGGGATTGCATTGAATCTATAGATTGCTTTGGGTAGTATACTCATTTTCACTATATTGATTCTTCCGATCCATGAACACGGTATATTTCTCCATCTATTAGTGTCCTCTTTGATTTCTTTCATCAGTGTTTTATAGTTTTCCATATATAGGTCTTTAGTTTCTTTAGGTAGATATATTCCTAAGTATTTTATTCTTTTCGTTGCAATGGTGAATGGAATTGTTTTCTTAACTTCCTTCTCTTTCTGTCTTCGCATTGTTGGTGTATAGGAATGCAAGGGATTTCTCTGTGTTAATTTTATATCCTGCAACTTTACTATATTCATTGATTAGGTCTAGTAATTTTTTGGTTGTGTCTTTAGGGTTTTCTATGTAGAGAATCATGTCATCTGCAAACAGTGCTCCTCTTCATTCTTAAAAGAATATAATGAATATAGTTTTTAATTGGAGAAGGCAATGGCACCCCACTCCAGTACTCTTGCCTGGAAAATCCCGTGGACAGAGGAGCCTGGTAGGCTGCAGTCCATGGGGTTGCGAAGAGTCGAACATGACTGAGCGCCTTCACTTTGACTTTTCACTTTCATGCATTGGAGAAGGAAATGGCAACCCACTCCAGTGTTCTTGCCTGGAGAATCCCAGGGACGGGGGAGCCTGGTGGGCTACCGTCTATGGGGTTGCACAGAGTCGGACACGACTGAAGTGACTTAGCAGCAGCAGCAGCAGCAAAGAGCCTCTTGATGAAAGTCAAAGAGGAGAGTGAAAAAGTTGGCTTAAAGCTCAACATTCAGAAAACAAAGATCATGGCATCTGGTCCCATCACTTCATGGCAAATAGATGGGGAAACAGTGGAAACAGTGGCTGACTTTGTTTTTTGGGGCTCCAAAATCACTGCAGATTGTGACTGCAGCCATGAAATCAAAAGGCGCTTGCTCCTTGGAAGAAAATCTATGACCAACTCGGACAGCGTATTAAAAAGCAGAGATATTACTTTGCCAACAAAGGCCTATCCAGTCCAGGCTATGGTTTTTCCAGTGGTCATGTATGGATGTGAGAGTTGGACTATAAAGAAAGCTGAGTGCCGAAGAATTGATGCTTTTGAACTGTGGTGTTGGAGAAGACTCTCGAAAGTCCCTTGGACTGTAAGGAGATCCAACCAGTCCATCCTAAAGGAAATCAATCCTGGGTGTTCATTGGAAGGGCTGATGTTGAAGCTGAAACTCCAATATTTTGGCCACCTGATGCAAAGAGTTGACTCATTTGAAAAGACCTGATGTTAGGGAAGATTGAAGGCAGGAGGAGAAGGGGACAATAGAGGATGAGATGGTTGGATGGCATCACTGAGTCAATGGACATGAGTTTGGGTAAACTCCAGGAGATGGTGATGGACAGGGAGGCCTGGCATGTTGTGGTTCACGGGGTCGCAAAGAGTCAGACATGAGTGACTGAACTGAACTGAACTGAACTGATAGGTATTTTATTTCATTTCTGTTCATCAGGTTGTCGACTATCACATCTTGCTGGTTTCACTGTAACTGTCTTTTGCAACAGTCTGCCCACTCTCGTTTTCATTTGGTGTGTGGTAAAATACACAACAAAAGAAAAACAAAACAGCAAAAACCATGCTTAGTAGAATAGTATGGGATCAACAGGCCTACCTGCAAACACTGAGGGCAAACCTGTAAATTTATTGTATATATTTACTTTATATAATGTACATTTTATATATTTATACATGTTATATATTTCTTATATGTTTATCAAGAATTATGAAAAGCCTCTTTTTGGACATTTACTGCATTAATCTGTACTGGTGAACAGAAACAACTCTTGTCTGATTTGTGCATAAGTATGGAGTAAATAGATACCAAGTGAACATTTATGAGTAATGATCAGCAATTTCATGGTCTTTTACAACAACAGCTTTAACTAACGTGCTCAGGGGAAAAACAGAGATTAGCCACACAAATTAGATCTGGTGTGAATGAAGAGCCTACAGACATTGAATAAGGATTCAGTAATGGTCAGGATGGCAGTAATGAAATGTTATGATGCCTATTTCAGGTTATCCTGAGGCTATTTTCTTGGTTTCTTCTTCTTAGTTTTGTCTGGTTTAAGGAAAGTCTTCAGTCTAAGGATACCTGATGAGAGGGTGTTTTGTAGTTTCTTTCAAGAGTGAAGTCATAGTGAAGAAAGACGAAGTCTGTGATGTGGCAAGGGCTTGGTGATCCAGGCTGCAACCTTGGGAGGAATGTGTCCCTGGATAACTGTGTTCTGAGGACATGAGTAGAAATCGTGTTTCATTTTTGGCAAATAGGTAATTAGTTTTTTGAGCTGATGTTTTTGATCAGCTTTCAAATGTCCAGATCAAAGTCACCCATTGGCATAAAATGCCTGGAGGATCTTAATGGCCCAATGGGAACCCATCAGCCCAGGGCCAGTTGTGTTCAACCAGAAGTTAAACAGACTTAAGCAATCAATGCCCAACTTCTCTTTAGCACCGATAAATGCCATCACAGCAAACTTCCAGTTAAAGTGAAAATGTGAAGAATGAGTTCCCTGAGGAGCCCAAGGGCAGAGCAAAGATCATGGGATAGAGAAGGGTTGGTTTCTCCTTTTCCCAGTTTGCCTTGCGGTCAATCTGTGATGAGTTGTTCCTTTTATTGTTGTCTCAGAAATTTTCACTGGCCAAAATACTACTAAGAAATCTTTTCTGCTTTCTCTCCAGGAAGATGGAGAACCAGTTCCTATAGTGATGAGGTAGAATAAGTGGGACGTTGTTGAGAAAGTGAATTCCTCCTTCTGCTTGATATGATTATAACCCATATAATTATCTGTTTCATATCAGACTGTAAGCCCCGTTAAAGCAAGAATGATATCTGCCTTGTTCACTCTTGTATCTAGTTCTTAGAGTATAGTATATGTTCCAAACCTTCTTGAATAAGTGAATTTCTAGTAAATTTGAAGAATATAGGAAGACCAATATGAAAATTCTCAACACAGTTTTTGGGAACCCTGCTTAGTGCACTATAGATTTGGGGAAGACATGAGCTAAAAGCCTTGTAGATATTTCTAGGAGGTTCTGAAAAATGCCAAAGATTAACAGATCTGTTTTGGGAGAAATCATCCTTTTGGTAAGTCATTGTAATATCCATCCAGTTTTCAAAGTTTTAGCACACATTGAAAGAAAGAAAGCTGATCTAGGAGGCAGTGATTTCTGCACTAAAAAGGAAATATCAACCAACTATCTCTTGCCCTGTTCAGTGGCAATTCATGTTGACATTTAAAAGAAATACAAATATTAAAATATCAAGTACCTCATAAGCATATGCTCTAGGAGTCTTATTCCATTTTTTAATTCTAATGAAAACATGAAAATAGAACTTCATCTGATTCAGCTAAAAGGTTATTACAATAACTTGTTATGATAATTGCAAAAGAATAGCAGAATCTTGGCTTCTACTAAAGAACAGACATCACCTAGTAGGTATTCCACCCACAAAAAAAGAAAGCTAAGGGAAAAAAATCTGATGACAAAAAGGATATCAAAACATTTTTCAAATGTTTGAGTTTTAAAAAAATCTCCTAAATTTTGCCCTAAAATTGCTAAAATTTCCAAGAAGTCTAAAGAATTAATATATTAGCATCAACTGGGTATTGTTAAAGATATATATTTCTATTCAGAGGTCCCACTCTGTCTAATGAATCTGAATCTCCAGGAATCTGAATAGTCTCTACACTCCCCAGGTGATTCTGATGCATAGCCAGTTTGGGAAACTAACTCTGAAATGTCAGCATCTTCACAAGATATCTTTCTTTTCCTTCATCTACTAGTCAGAGTCAGCTTCCTGCAGGAAGCTTCTGTGATTTCTTTTTTTTTTTTTTAATTTAAATTTATTTATTTTAATTGGAGGCTAATTGCTTTACAATATTGTATTGGTTCTGCCACACATCAACATGAATCCACCATGGGCATACATGTGTTCCCCATCCTGAACCCTTCTCCCTCTTCCCTCCCCATACCATAGATTTCTTTTTTTTTTTTTTAATTTAAATTTATTTATTTTAATTGGAGGCTAATTGCTTTACAATATTGTATTGGTTCTGCCACACATCAACATGAATCCACCACGGGCATACATGTGTTCCCCATCCTGAACCCTTCTCCCTCTTCCCTCCCCATACCATCCCTCCGGGTCACCCCAGTGCACCAGCCCCAAGCATCTTGTATCGAACCTGGACTGGTGATTCATTTCATATATGATATTTATACATGTTTCAGTGCCATTCCCCCAAATCGTCCCACACTCTCCCTCTCCCACAGAGTCCAAAAGACTGTTATATACATCTGTCTCTTTTGTTGTCTCACATACAGGGTTATCACTACCATCTTTCTAAATTCCATATATATGCGTTAGTATACTGTATTGGTGTTTTTCTTTCTGACTTACTTCACTCTGTATAATAGGCTCCAGTTTCATCCACCTCATTAGAACTGATTCAAATACATTCTTTTTAATGGCTGAGTAACACTCCATTGTGTATATGTACCACAGCTTTCTTATCCATTCATCTGCTGATGGACATCTAGGTTGCTTCCATGTCCTGGCTATTATAAACAGTGCTGTGATGAACATTGGGGTACACGTGTCTTTTTCAATTCTGGTTTCCTCGGTGTGTATGCCCAGCAGTGGGATTGCTGGGTCATAAGGCAGTTCTATTTGCAGTTTTTTAAGGAATCTCCACACTGTTCTCCATAGTGGCTGTACTAGTTTGCATTCCCACCAACAGTGTAAGAGGGTTCCCTTTTCTCCACACCCTCTCCAGCATTTATTGCTTGTAGACTTTTGGATCGCAGCCATTCTGACTGGTGTGAAATGGTACCTCATTGTGGTCTTGATTTGCATTTCTCTGATAATGAGTGATGTTGAGCATCTTTTCATGTGTTTGTTAGCCATCCGTATGTCTTCTTTGGAGAAATGTCTGTTTAGTTCTTTGGCCCATTTTTTGATTGGGTCGTTTATTTTTCTGGAATTGAGCTGCATGAGTTGCTTGTATATTTTTGAGATTAGTTGTTTGTCAGTTGCTTCATTTGCTATTGTTTTCTCCCATTCAGAAGGCTGTCTTTTTACCTTGCTTATAGTTTCCTTTGTTGTGCAGAAGCTTTTAATTTTAATTAGATCCCATTTGTTTATTTTTGCTTTTATTTCCAGTATTCTGGGAGGTGGATCATAGAGGATCCTGCTGTGATTTATGTCGGAAAGTGTTTTGCCTATGTTCTCCTCTAGGAGTTTTATAGTTTCTGGTCTTACGTTTAGATCTTTAATCCATTTTGAGTTTATTTTTGTGTGTGGTGTTAGAAAGTGATCTAGTTTCATTCTTCTACAAGTGGTTGACCAGTTTTCCCAGCACCACTTGTTAAAGAGATTGTCTTTACTCCATTGTATATTCTTGCCTCCTTTGTCGAAGATAAGGTGTCCATAGGTGTGTGGATTTATCTCTGGGCTTTCTATTTTGTTCCATTGATCTATATTTCTGTCTTTGTGCCAGTACCATACTGTCTTGATGACTGTGGCTTTGTAGTAGAGCCTGAAGTCAGGCAGGTTGATTCCTCCAGTTCCATTCTTCTTTCTCAAGATTGCTTTGGCTATTCGAGGTTTTTTGTATTTCCATACAAATCTTGAAATTATTTGTTCTAGTTCTGTGAAAAATACCGCTGGTAGCTTGATAGGGATTGCATTGAATCTGTAGATTGCTTTGGGTAGTATACTCATTTTCACTATATTGATTCTTCCGATCCATGAACATGGTATATTTCTCCATCTATTAGTGTCCTCTTTGATTTCTTTCATCAGTGTTTTATAGTTTTCCATATATAGGTCTTTAGTTTCTTTAGGTAGATATATTCCTAAGTATTTTATTCTTTTCGTTGCAATGGTGAATGGAATTGTTTCCTTAATTTCTTTTTCTACTTTCTCATTATTAGTGTATAGGAATGCAAGGGATTTCTGTGTGTTGATTTTATATCCTGCAACTTTACTATATTCATTGATTAGCTCTAGTAATTTTCTGGTGGAGTCTTTAGGATTTTCTATGTAGAGGATCATGTCATCTGCAAACAGTGAGAGTTTTACTTCTTCTTTTCCAATTTGGATTCCTTTTATTTCTTTTTCTGCCCTGATTGCTGTGGCCAAAACTTCCAGAACTATGTTGAATAGTAGCGGTGAAAGTGGGCACCCTTGTCTTGTTCCTGACTTTAGGGGAAATGCTTTCAGTTTTTCACCATTGAGGATAATGTTTGCTGTGGGTTTGTCATATATAGCTTTTATTATGTTGAGGTATGTTCCTTCTATTCCTACTTTCTGGAGAGTTTTTATCATAAATGGATGTTGAATTTTGTCAAAGGCCTTCTCTGCATCTATTGAGATAATCATATGGCTTTTATTTTTCAATTTGTTAATGTGGTGAATTACATTGATTGATTTGCGGATATTGAAGAATCCTTGCATCCCTGGGATAAAGCCCACTTGGTCATGGTGTATGATCTTTTTAATGTGTTGTTGGATTCTGATTGCTAGAATTTTGTTAAGGATTTTTGCATCTATGTTCATCAGTGATATTGGCCTGTAGTTTTCTTTTTTGGTGACATCTTTGTCAGGTTTTGGTATTAGGGTGATGGTGGCCTCATAGAATGAGTTTGGAAGTTTACCTTCCTCTGCAATTTTCTGGAAGAGTCTCAGTAGGATAGGTGTTAGCTCTTCTCGAAATTTTTGGTAGAATTCAGCTGTGAAGCCGTCTGGACCTGGGCTTTTGTTTGCTGGAAGATTTCTGATTACAGTTTCAATTTCCGTGCTTGTGATGGGTCTGTTAAGATTTTCTATTTCTTCCTGGTTCAGTTTTGGAAGTTTGTATTTTTCTAAAAATTTGTCCATTTCTTCCACGTTGTCCAATTTATTGGCATATAATTGCTGATAGTAGTCTCTTATGATCCTTTGTATTTCTGTGTTGTCTGTTGTAATCTCTCCATTTTCATTTCTAATTTTATTGATTTGATTTTTCTCTCTTTGTTTCTTGATGAGTCTGGCTAATGGTTTGTCAATTTTATTTATTTTTTCAAAGAACCAGCTTTTGGCTTTGTTGATTTTTGCTATAGTCTCTTTTGTTTCTTTTGCATTTATTTCTGCCCTAATTTTTAAGATTTCTTTCCTTCTATTAGCTCTGGGGTTCTCCATTTCTTCCTTTTCTAGTTGCTTTAGGTGTAGAGTTAGGTTATTTATTTGACTTTTTTCTTGCTTCTTGAGGTGTGCCTGTATTGCTATGAACTTTCCTCTTAGCACTGCTTTTATAGTGTCCCATAGGTTTTGGGTTGTTGTGTTTTCATTTTCATTCGTTTCTATACATATTTTGATTTCTTTTTTGATTTCTTCTGTGATTTGTTGGTTATTTAGAAGTGTGTTGTTCAGCCTCCATATGTTGGAATTTTTAATAGTTTTTCTCTTGTAATTGAGATCTAATCTTAATGCATTATGGTCAGAAAAGATGCTTGGAATGATTTCGATTTTTTTGAATTTATCAAGGTTAGATTTATGGCCCAGGATGTGATCTATCCTGGAGAAGGTTCCGTGAGCACTTGAGAAAAAGGTGAAATTCATTGTTTTGGGGTGAAATGTCCTATAGATATCAATTAGGTCTAATTGTTCTATTGTATTATTTAAAGTTTGGGTTTCTTTGTTAATTTTCTGTTTAGTTGATCTGTCCATAGATGTAAGTGGGGTATTAAAGTCTCCCACTATTATTGTGTTATTGTTAATATCTCCTTTCATACTTGTTAGCATTTGTCTTACATATTGCGGTGCTCCTATGTTGGGTGCATATATATTTATAATTGTTATGTCTTCTTCTTGGATTGATCCTTTGATCATTATGTAGTGGCCTTCTTTGTCTCTTTTCACAGCCTTTGTTTTAAAGTCTATTTTATCGGATATGAGTATGGCTACTCCTGCTTTCTTTTGGTCTCTATTTGCATGGAATATCTTTTTCCAGCCCTTCACTTTCAGTCTGTATGTGTCCCTTGTTTTGAGGTGGGTCTCTTGTAGGCAGCATATATAGGGGTCTTGTTTTTGTATCCATTCAGCCAGTCTTTGCCTTTTGGTTGGGGCATTCAACCCATTTACGTTTAAGGTAGTTATTGATAAGTATGATCCCGTTGCCATTCACTTTATTGTTTTGGGTTCGGGTTTATACGCCCTTTTTGTGTTTCCTGTCTAAAGAATATCCTTTAGCATTTGTTGGAGAGCTGGTTTGGTGGTGCTGAATTCTCTCAGTTTTTGCTTTTCTGTAAAGGTTTTTATTTCTCCTTCATATTTGAATGAGATCCTTGCTGGGTACAGTAATCTGGGCTGTAGGTTATTTTCTTTCATCACTTTAAGTATGTCTTGCCATTCCCTCCTGGCCTGAAGAGTTTCTGTTGAAAGATCTGCGGTTATCCTTATGGGAATCCCCTTGTGTGTTATTTGTTGTTTTTCCCTTGCTGCTTTTAATATTTGTTCTTTGTGTTTGGTCTTTGTTAATTTGATTAATATATGTCTTGGGGTGTTTCGCCTTGGGTTTATCCTGTTTGGAACTCTCTGGGTTTCTTGGACTTGGGTGATTATTTCCTTCCCCATTTTAGGGAAGTTTTCAACTATTATCTCCTCTAGTATTTTCTCATGGTCTTTCTTTTTGTCTTCCTCTTCTGGGATTCCTATTATTCGAATGTTGGAGCGTTTCATATTGTCCTGGAGGTCTCTGAGATTGTCCTCATTTCTTTTAATTCGTTTTTCTTTTTTCTTCTCTTATTAATTTATTTCTACCATTCTATCTTGTTTTTCACTAATCCTATTTTCTGCCTCTGTTATTCTACTATTTGTTGCCTCCAGAGTGGTTTTGATCTCATTTATTGCATTATTCATTATATATTGACTGTTTTTTATTTCTTCTAGGTCCTTGTTAAACCTTTCTTGCATCTTCTCAATCCTTGTCTCCAGGCTATTTATCTGTGATTCCATTTTGATTTCAAGATTTTGGATCATTTTCACTATCAATATTCGGAATTCTTTCTCAGGTAGATTCCCTATCTCTTCCTCTTTTGTTTGGTTTGGTGGGTTTTTCTCCTGTTCCTTAACCTGCTGGGTATTCCTCTGTCTCTTCATCTTNGCATCTTCTCAGTCCTTGTCTCCAGGCTATTTATCTATGATTCCATTTTTATTTCAAGATTTTGGATCATTTTCACTATCATTATTCGGAATTCTTTATCAAGTAGATTCTCTATCTCTTCCTCTTTTGTTTGGTTTGGTGGGCATTTATCCTGTTCCTTTACCTACTGGGTATTCCTCTGTCTCTTCATCTTGTTTATATTGCTGTGTTTGGGGTGGCCTTTCTGTATTCTGGCAGTTTGTGGAGTTCTCTTTATTGTGGAATTTCCTCACTGTGGGTGGGTTTGTACGGGTGGCTTGTCAAGGTTTCCTGGTTAGGGAAGATTGTGTCAGTGATCTGGTGGGTGGAGCTGGATTTCTTCTCTCTGGAGTGCAATGAAGTGTCCAGTAATGAGTTATGAGATGTCAGGGGTTTTGGAGTAACTTTGGGTAGCATGTATATTGAAGCTCAGGGCTGTGTTCCTGTATTGCTGGAGAATTTGCATGGTATGTCTTATTCTGGAACTTGTTGGCCCTTGGGTGGTGCTTGGTTTCAGTGTAGGTATGGAGGCGTTTGATGAGCTCCTGTCAATTAATGTTCCCTGGAGTCAGGAGTTCTCTGGTGTTCTCAGGATTTAGACTTAAGCCTCCTGCTTCTGGTTTTCAGTATTATTTTTACAGTAGTCTCAAGACTTCTCCATCTATATTAGCACTGTTGATAAAACATTTCCTTTCAAAGACACTGGGCTGCTTTTCTGGGTGCCTGATGTCCTCTGCCAGCATTCAGAAGTTGTTTTGTGGAATTTACTCAGCGTTTAAATGTTCTTTTGATGAATTTTTGGGGGAGAAAGGGGTCTCCCTGTCCTATTCCTCCGCTGTCTTAGGACTGCCCCCTGTGATTTCTTTTCTGAATGAGCAAAATTTTGCTTTCTCTTTAACTACTAATTCCTTGTCTTAGTATGATATGTAACTGGATCAGAGTGTATTCTCTCCCTTTTTTTTTCCTGTTGTTGCCACATGATAGAAGAATGATTTATTAGAACAAATTCCATGACAAATCATACAAAATAACCATTTTTGAAAGACACCCATAAGCACACCTGTGGACAAACACACAGGGGTGCCTCCAAGAAGCCAGACAAATAAGTTACTGACCTCATGGTGAGAGCTGGAGGAGAGAGGAGCAGGAATTTGTGAATTAAAAAAAATTCTACAGTAATCACCATGGGGGGTGAGGGGGGTGGATGGAGGTGAGGCGGATGGACAGCTGCTGCTTGTTTCCAGGGGACAGTTGTGTGGGGCATGTGGTGGGAGGGAGGCACCAGGACTAGAACCTCCTCCGTGTGGACACAGCAGGCTTGAGGGTGGGGCTGGGCGGGGGCCCCATTGACAATCACACCAGAGTGGATTCTCTTATAGAACAATGAAATTGAGTTAGGAGAAGCCTGGAGAAGAAACAACACAATATTTTGGTTCTCTCCACATTGGATTTATAGATCTTGCTTTGTTATGTTAGTTCAAGTAATCTCTTAGACAAAACAACAGATTTAGTAATATTCGAATGCAAATCTGTAACCCATATTCCTGGCTTGGATGATCTTAGGATAGAGTTTTCTGGAAGGATATCACAGCTCACTTAGATTGAGCCTTAACTAAGGATTTCCTACTGATAAGTTTGCCTGAGTGCTTCCCAGGCAAGCCAGATGTAAGAGGCTTGAGTTTGACCCCTGTGTCAGGAAGATCTCCTGGAGGAGGCATGGTACCCACTCCAGTACCCTTGCCTGGAGAATCCCATGGACAGAGAAGCCTATAGTCCATGGAGTCACAAAGACTCGAACAGAACTGAAGCGACTTAGCACGTGTGCAAGCTTGCCAGAAGTTCTTGAACCAAAGCTTTAGATAGATTTTAATTAAGAGTAAGAATCTAGGCTTAGAACACAGAACTAGGTTTAAATCCCAGGTTCAACACTGATGTAATTTTAGGGAAAAAAAAGTTACATTTTTGTTTAAATTTAATTGTGACAGGAAACTTGTTTTACCTTTCCACGTCTAAATTTCATCTTTAAATGATGTACACTATCTCCTATAGGATAATAATAGAAACAGCTGATAATCAGTAATGCTATTTTAAGTAATAGGTGAATAGGAAAACAATTTTTTCATCTCTAAAATAAATATTAGGGATCATACAAATGACACAGCTTCTATCCATAATGGGGAGTAGATAGAATATTACATCACTAGAAAGGATACAAACTAATGGTGATAGTAAAAAAATTTTTTTCAGAATATGATCAAAGGAAAAACGACAAAATAGACATCCCTGTTTCAAAAGTACCATTTTATTATGAACTATCTATCTGTAGTCGAAGAAGGTGTCTTTTGAGTGTGGCAGATTGTATTTTCCAGTATTGGCTGAAGTATTCCCACCCCACATGTTTTTTTGTTTTTTCTAACCTTGTCATATTCCAATTAAGCATTAGGTGGCCAGGTTGAAGGTAGGTGGTGTGAAAAGTCAGCATAGGGAATGAAATTAACCTCACATTTCCTATGACTCAGATAGAAATACCATAGATAATTAGCATTGTCAAACTGTGCATCACCATGCAGATTTGATGTTTTCATGTTATCATACCATGTTTCATGATAAGAAAGTTTTAATTTGAAAATGTGCTAACAATCATAATGAAGAAATTTTCATAAAAATAAAAACATAAAAAAATCTCATTAATAATAATCCCAAATATCAATCAACAAAATATAAAGAAAGAAAGCCACACCCCCAATGAGCTTATAGGAAATTCTCAGAGATCAAGTTTTCAGTTCCTATAGTCTTTCCCGCTTTATCCCCTGAACCCCAGAGCATACAATCACTTGGTCATGTCCCTTGTGTTCATGTCCACAGTGCCACGCATTTTGCCTGATGAAAGCTGAGCACTGAAGAATTGATGATTTTGAACTGTGGGGTTGGAGAAGACTCTGGAGAGTCCCTTGGACTGCAAGGAGATCCAACCAGTCCATTCTGAAGATCAACCCTGGGATTTCTTTGGAAGGAATGCTGCTAAAGCTGAAACTCCAGTACTTTGGTTACCTCATGCAAAGAGTTGACTCATTGGAAAAGACTCTGATGCTGGGAGGGATTGGGACAGGAGGAGAAGGGGATGACAGAAGATGAGATGGCTGGATGGCATCACTGACTCAATGGACTTGAATCTGAGTGAACTCTGGGAGTTGGTGATGGACAGGGAGGCCTGGTGTGTTGTGATTCACGGGGTTGCAAAGAGTCGGACACAACTGAGCGACTGAACTGAACTGAAGGACAGAGAGATAAAGGATGCTGTCTTTGACCTTTGAGCCTTGGCTTATGTCATCAGTATAGTTAACATAAATCAGGTTATGTTAAGGAAGGGTCTAGGTCTTATTCACATTTGTTCACTCTGTCAAGAACAGCAGTCAATTTTAATTGTAGTAGAAAGTTTAAATGGTAATTTTTTTCCTTCAAAATATGGTCAGAAGGATAAAGAGAAAATGAGGTTAGGTGAAAAAGAATCTGACTTATTGCCTAAACAAGGCACCAGTATTTCTTGATTGACCTCTATGCACAGAATATTATTCCAGGAATTTGTTCCCCTGTGTAGTCCTTCAGTTCAGTTCAGTCGCTCAGTCATGTCCAACTCTTTGCAACCCCATGAATCGCAGCACACCAGGCCTCCCTGTCCATTACCAACTCCCAGAGTTCACTCAGATTCAAGTCCATTGAGTCATGGCCACTGCTGAGTTTTCCAAATTTGCTGGCATATTGAATGCAACACTTTCACAGCATCATCTTTCAGGATTTGAAATAGCTCAACTGGAATTCCATCACCTCCACTAGCTTTGTTCGTAGTGATGTTTTCTAAGGCCCACTTGACTTCACATTCCAGGATGTCTGGCTCTAGATGAGTGATCACACCATTGTGATTATCTGGGTCGTGAAGATCTTTTTTGTACAGTTCTTCTGTGTAGTCCTTACCCCAGTCCTATAAGGCATGAAGGAAATTAACCTCACTGAGCTTTATAGAAATAAAGGTGTTATACCCTTCTGACCCATGTTCCCACTGCAGTCCGGTGACCTGGGCTGGTCACTCATTGGCTTAGCAGTCTTCCATGACCCTCCACTGCCTTGGGAATAGTGTCTGAAGCCCTCAACTGACCAACAAGCTATGAAGCTGATATGTCCTCAAGTCTCAACCTCATTTCTTGCCTCTCTTTCTCCTACTGCCTTCTCTTTTGAAATAATGTTTTTCCTTCAGTTCCTTCAGCATTCACCATGCTCTCTCTTTCTCTCTTTTTAATAATTCAAATGGCAACCCACTCCATTATTCTTGTCTGGGAAATCCCATGGATAGAGGAGCTTGGTGAGCTACAGTCCACAGGGTCACAAAGAGTTGGACATGACTGAGTGACTAATACACACACACACACACACACACACACACACACAGATATTTATTTATTTTTTTGGACTGCGCTGGGTCTTCCTTGCTGTGTGCAGGCTTTCTCTAGTTGCTGGGAGTTGGGGCTATTCTCTAGTTGTGGTGTGTGGGCTTCTCACTGCGGTGGCTTCCCTTGTGAAGCACGGGCTCTAGGGCGTATGGGCTTCAGTAGTTGTGACACACAGGCTTAGTTGCCCTGTGGCATGTGGGATCTTCCTGGACCAGGGATCAAACCTGTGTCCCCTGCATTGGCAGGCAGATTCTTTACCACTGGACCACCAGGGAAGTCCACCATACCCTTTTCTTAAGTTTGGAATGCTTTTCATTAACTGTTAAGTGAATGAGTGAATGAATGATTGAATAAGGGATATTAGAGGATAGGAGCCTGTTCAGGAGAAGGATTAGTAGTAGTAAGGGGATTAGGGAATTAGCCACAAAATTCTGATAGTAGATAAGTTCCTGTTGATCACAAGATGTAGCACATCTAAAACCCACATTTGATTTCTTCCCTTTACTAGTTGCCATTTGTCTTTACTATTGGTGCCACATTCTCTAGGAATCTTTTCTATTCTCAAGTTAGTGAAAACTTCTGCTATATGGCACAGAACTAGCTATATGCACTTCACTTCTGTAATGCTCATCACACTGATGACACACACTTTTATGTCTTTCTTGTTTGCTTCTCTATCCCCAGCACATAGCTGGGGACACATTGTAAACACCACTGGCGGTTACTCTCTTTCTGTATTTATTGATTTAAATTACATACAGTTACTCCAGGACATACAGTTGAATTGTTTTTCTCATTGGTTTGGTGTTTTGTTTGCCCGTTTCTTTCTTTCTTTCTTTTTTTGATTGCAGAGTGTCAAAATATTCCTTATTGAACTAGATGAGTGGCTGCAAATGATAACAGTTAAAAAAAAAAAACAGAAAAATAAAAGAATGTGACTTGCAATTTTAAGAAATCTCTTAATTAAACAGGATGCAGAAATCTGAAATGAGAGCAGTGGGAAGTATATGTCTCAAAGTAGAATCAGTAATGAAACTAGTAACAACCTACTGTCTTTAATTGAGAAACACTTGTTTCTTTCAATATAGCATAAGGAGTGGTTGGAGATTTTATAAATTCCCTACCTTCTCTTCTAGGGTGAGTACAACTGTCAGGGATTAGAGATGCTCTCAAGTAAAAAATGATATTATCTAATTAAATAAGAAAATTAAAATAACAACTATTCTGATTCTCAGAAATGTCCCTCTGGGCACATGCTCTGTGGAGCACATGTCTTTGTTTCCTTTCTTTTACCTTACTTCTCATCTTTCTCTCTTTAATGGCTAATTCCTATCCATCTTCTACATGTCCACAGGGGTATATCACTTGAGACAGTGTGTACCTTGGCTATCTAAATGACAATCATATTCTTAGCGTCAAGTAAAAGGGCAGTTGACAAATGGTAGGAGTTCAGTAAATGCTGTTGAATAAAAGAGTGAGTGAATGAGTAAATGAAGGTGTGTTGGGAAATTCAGGGTAGGATGTTGTTCAGGGAAAGATCAGGAGTAAAGAGATGAGGAAATCAATCACAAAGTGATGTTGTGTTCTTTGACATTTAAACTTTTCAAAAGGTGCAGCATTACCTAGCACCTAGATCTTGGCTGCTAAATACCATTCTCTAATAAAATGGAGAAAAAACCTTAGAGAAATGGCTGATTTTTCTAAGGCTGGAGCAGGTAAAATTTAAGATGAGTTTGGAGTAACATGTAGGGCTAGAAAATAAAGATGTGTTCAAGGGGCCATTAAATGTGGGCTGAACTTACTGTCATCTAATAGAAAAAAATAAGGAAAAGGAACCAGAGTAACTTTACTAGGAAGAGAAACCTGGCAGATGCTACTCTAACCAAGGAATCAAGGTTATCATCACCAGTAACACAGGTTGATATCATGGATGCCCTGGGTACGATGCAACAAGAAGCATACTTCTACTTCTGGGATATTCTTCCAAAGAACATGAACCACAAGAAAATATCAGATAACCTCAATTTGTGGAAGGTGTAAGAAATATCTGACGAGCTAATCAAAAGTGTCACAGTCATGAAAAACAAGGAGTGACTGAGAGGCTATTGAAGAATGAAAGGGGACTAAGGAGAATGACAATTAAATGCAACTTGGTATCCTGCAACAAAAGAAGGATAATAGTGGAAAAGCTGGTGAAATCTGAATAAATTCTCTAGTTTAGAAATTTCACTGAACCAATACTAATTTTTTGTTTTGATAAGTGGGCCATGGTTATAAGATCTTAACACCATGTGAAGCTGGGTGAATAGTACATGGGAATTCTGTGCTATCTTTGATTCTCATCTAAAAAAAATCTAAATTCTTAAACATAAAATTTCAAAACAAGAGGTCACACAAGGTTTGACCATTTAGGGGACTGCAGTGAGTAGATGCAGGCTTCCCGGGTGGCTCAAGTGGTAAAGAATCTTCCTGCCAATGCAGGAGGTACAAGAAACACAGTTTGATCCCTGGGTCAGGAAGATCCCCTGGAGTAGGATATGTTAACCAGCTCTAGTATTCTTGCCTGGAAAATTCCATGGACAGAGGAGCTTGGTGGGCTATAGTCCATGGGGTGGCAAAGAGTCAGACACAATTAAGCATGCACACACACACACACACACACACAGACACACACAGAGTGAAGGGTGCAGGGAGGCTTGCTGGATCTGAGATTCATGAAATATTGGCCCTCCTTGTAGTTCAGTCGGTAAAGAATCTGCCTGCAGTGCAGGAGACCAGGTTCGATCCCTGGGTTGGGAAGATCCCCTGGAGAAGGAAATGGCAATCCCCTTCAGTATTCTTGCCTGGAGAATCCCATGGACAGAGGAGCCTGGCAGGCTAAAGTCCATGTGGTCGCAAGAGTCAGACACGGCTTAGCAACTAGAGAGAGAGAGAGGAAGAGCAGTGGATGCAATGCTAGTCTTACCCACATAGAGATTTTAATTTGGGGGGAGAATTTCACACCCTTAAACACATTTTGATCCTTTCCAAAGAGAGAAATGATGGAAGATGTTTAGGTTCATGGAAACTAGAGTGAGCTTCTCCCAGGACCTTTTGCTAAAATGTATAATCTCATATATAATGTTTGAGATTAGGCATCTGTAGGGAGCAAAATGTGCACCCTAAAAGGAACTGATCTGAAAGAAGACTGTGACATTATTAATTAACACCCTAAGGACAGAGATGGCAGGCAACCAAGTCCAGAAAAAGGATAGCCAAACCGAATTAGTCAGTATGTTTGCAGCAAAGACTGGGGGGGATGTAGGTGTGAGCTGTGTCTCATAAACCAAGATAATAGGATCTTCTCTTTGGTAAAGATCAATGACTCAGGCTGTTATGGCTCCTTTGCCCTGATTCTGTTCTCTCTAAACAAGTTATTAAAGCAAGAAGAAAGAAAATTGATTACCTATGTACCCTGCTAGATAATTTAAATGCTTAATGTTTTTTAATTCTCTCAAAATACTGTTAAGTAGACATTATTGTCCCCACATTACAAGTGAGAATCAGAGACTTATAGAGAGATTAAGCTACACACTTGGTTATAATGTAAGCAGCAGAGCTGGGATTCAAACCCAGGTGTATCAGATGCCCCAACCAAATGCCTTTCCAAGACCAGAGGGTAATTACAGAGAAAATGACCCTCAGCACCACTGTCCTCTCTATTCATCCTGTGAGCATGCTAAGTCGCTTTAGTCATGTCCAACTCTATGCAACCCTATGGATGGTAGCCCACCAGGCTCCTCTGTCCATGGGCTTCTCCAGGCAAGAATACTAGAGTGGGTTGCTATGCCCTCCTCCAGGGGATCTTCCTGACCCAGGGATTGAATGTCTCACGTTTCCTGCATTAGCAAGTGGATTCTTTACCACTAGCACCACCTGGGAAGCCCCTATTCATCTTGCCTGATGGGGTCTCCTGGCAATGACTGGATCAGTGCTCTCTGGGTTGTTTTTTGGTGTACTCATTGTTTAAAGGCAGAAACCTCACTTGCCTTTTGAAGACAATCTCTATAGCGAATGGACAAGAGGGTGATGCCCCGACATCCTTTTCCCTTTCTCTTGGGCATTTTGTTCCAACCTTGACCAGTGCAAGTGCTGTGATGGAAGCTGGAGCCACTACTGGCCCTTGGGGAATAGGGTCACACTAGTCTAAATGGGAAGTCCTTCCCCAACTTTCAGTTGTAAATAAACAAAGCTGAGGTCAGATGTCCTAAATAGCCAAAGAATTTATGGCTCTGATAATTATAAATAAGTCTAGAGAAGATGTGAGGTTCCAGTGCAGTTTGACAGAGATTTTGATCAAGCCTCTGACTCCATTCCTCTGCAGTTTTCTGGGGAGTTTCATCCTTGGGCTGCTCCTATTATGGTGGTAAAATGGCCACACAGTTCCAGCTTCACCTCATAACATACTCTTCAGAGAAGGGAGGAACAACTCTGACCACTATCCCCAGCCAAAGCCTCGAGGTTCTCACTGATTGGACCACACCTGAGCCTGGAGGTGTGATCACTTGTGTTCTGTCAGGACCTCATTGGCTTAGTCTACTCTTTCCATTGGTCTTTGTTACATAGCAAAATACTCCAAAATTTAGTGTCTCCAAAACCCACAATAGTTTAGTAGTTCATGAGCCTGTGGATCAGGAGTTTGGGCAGGGCTCATGTGGGATGGTGCACTCTTCCATGCTGTGTTGGCCAGGCTCACTCATGCATTTAGGGTGACTTGCCAAGTCAGCTCGGGGCCAGACAGTCCTGGAAGGTGTCAGTCCTATGCCTGCTGGTTGTCTGGGCTGCCTCGGTTCTCTTCTGTGTGTTCTCTCCACCCAGCCAGCTGGGGTATGTTCTTATGAACAGAGCACCTCCTAAGTGTGAGAACAGAGGCTCAAGGACCCTTGACATCCAAACTTGAGACCTGTGCTACACAATTTCTGTCACATTATACTATTAAAAGGAAGTCCCCGTTTCTTGATGGGAAGATCTATAAGAATTTTTAATAATTTAAAATCATCACACCTACTCTTACAGCAGGGGAGGGGGAATCACTTTCACCCAAACCACAGAGCTCTTGTACAGAAAGGACATTAGGGAGAAAACTGGCCAGAGGCTGCAGACGAGGCTAAAAGGTAAATTGAAACTAATTGTGAGGGGCTCTGGCTGCCTTGCTAAGTGGACTTTCTCTTTTAATTTGTGGTTCTCACTCCGTTTCTGTGACAACATAATTAATGTTTCTGATGCATTCTCATTAGGAAACATGTGACTTAAAGTGAGTCACCATGGCTGTTTTTCTCAACCTGAAGACTGGACAGGAATAATGTTTCCTAGACGGACTGCATGCTCTTTCTTTTGGGAAGTGGGGCTGTGTTGATTATAACTCACAGTTCCAGGCACTGGGGAGCCACTGATGTCTTGTTCCCAAGTGCAAGAGATTTTCATTATAAATTTTTTATTTTGTATTAGGATATAGCCAGTTTGGGCTTCCCTGGTGGCCTGCAATGCAGGAGCCCCAGGTTGAATCCCTGGGTCAGGAAGATCCCATGGAGAAGGGAATGGCAATCCACTCCAATACACTTGCCTGGAGAATTCCATGGACAGAGGAGCTTAGTGGGCTACAATCCATGGGATCACAAAGAGTTGGACACAACCGAGTGACCAACACATACACACACACACACACACACACACACAGAGCCGATTAACAATATTGTTTTATGTGAACAGCAAAAGGAATCAGCCAAACAAATACATATATCCATTCTCCCCCCAAATGCCCTCCCACTCAGGCTTAAGAGAGATTTCTGCTCTGAGATTTAGTCTTAAGATGCTCCTGTAACAGCTCTGAGTTATACTCATCACCTTTGGGTTTATTTCCCCCACTGTGCACATATGCTGCTAATTTGGGATTTTCCTGTTTACAGCAGCACACCACTCCCAGAAGCAACATTTCTTCCTGTTGGCCAAGTCCTTGGAGTCCAGTGTACTTTCTTCTGTTTTCTGGCCTCAACTGGGACAGCCTCACTGAACACAATGTGTTTGGACATCAACCAGGGGAATGGCCACCATTCAATTGTCTTTCCTCCCAGAAATCTCCTCCTTGCAACTGACGTGGTCTTCAGTGACCAAGCAACACGAACCTGAGCACAGACAAGGGGATCTTGTCAGTGCGGTCTCTCTGAGCTGCAGCTCCGGTGAGGGTCCTGCCATGTGCACGCATTTATCTCTGCTGCTGGGCTGTACACAACTTGTAGAAGAAACATGGGATTCACCTTGTTTGTGCTGAACATAATTCTTTGTTGAATGAGGAATTAATAAGGGATAAATTAAAAAGATAGGGCTTTCCAGGTGGCACTAGTAGTAAAGAACCCACCTGCCAATGCAGGAGATGTAAGAGACCTGGGTTCAGTCTCTTGGTGCGGAAGACCCCCTAGAGGAGGATATGGCCACCCACTCCAGTATTTTTGCCTGGAGAATCTCATGGACAGAGGAACCTGGTGGGCTATAGTCCAAAGGGTCTCAAAGAGTCGGATATGACTGAAGTGACTGAGCACGCCAATAAAAAAGATAACCCTGAGCAGCATCCCTCTTGGAAAAGATTATGGACATGGAACATGTTTCCTGATCTGTGACTCCTCAGAGCCCTGGTTTCCAGGGAGGAAGCAGTGCCAGGAGGTATCAGCCATCTTAATCGAGGCTCCTCCCACACACTAGTGGAGGACACTGGAGTCCAGAGCAAGGGTTTGGGACAGAAATTGCCTCTTAAACTGAGGAGGAATAAGACTCTAAGCAATCTTTTCAGACACTAGGGAAGAGCAAGGGTGAGTGTGCGGAGGAGGAGTGGGAAAAAGGGGAGGAGGAGAAGGATGTAGAAAGTGAACAGGGACAGGAACTCCCATCACTTCCCCTGGGGCCCGTCCTAATAGGAATCCCACCCTGGAACCTGAAGCCAGGATTCTGCGAGGCTCTTTGCTGCACATCCTCATCTGGAGTGTCTAGTTAACAAGAAGGACTTGAAGTTTTCAGTGTTTCTCACTTAATATAGCAGCTGCTTGGACACCCACTCCGTTTGGACAGTTCATTTCTGGTCCTTCATCCCATTACAGCCAGCCAGCGAGGCTCTTTGCTGCACATCCTCATCTGGAGTGTCTAGTTAACAAGAAGGACTTGAAGTTTTCAGTGTTTCTCACTTAATATAGCAGCTGCTTGGACACCCACTCCGTTTGGACAGTTCATTTCTGGTCCTTCATCCCATTACAGCCAGCCCTTGCTCATCTCCATTTGGCTAAGGAGCCTGGGCACCTGCTGAAGAGGGAGGGTATTTAGAGTATATTATTCAATTAAAACCAGGAGCAAAGGCAGCCGCTGCCTTTGTGTGACAGGCCAACCCCAGGACAGCTCAATATGGCTGAGACTGTTTAAGCTGCGGAATCCATCATGGCTGTCAACAGAGAAGGGACGATAAATATTGTGGAAAGCAGTTAAGGGGTGTGGTCTGACTGGAGCTTCAGCAGCGGCCCGAGGACAGGGAGGAGGAATAGGTGATGCAGGATATGCTGGCAGCGGTGGTGGTGGTGGTGGGGTGACTGTCTCTTATACACATCTAGAATATCCTTTAGCATTTGTTGGAGAGCTGGTTTAGTGTGTGTCCTGGACATCAGGTTTAGGAAGCTTCCCAGGTGAGGAGGCTGTGAAAGGAAATGGAAAGATCTTATCATTTCATAGTGGAAAACTGGAAGGACTCTTCCAGAGCAAGTTTCTCAGGTGCGGCAACAGGCCAAGAGGGAAATGTCACCTACCTTCATTAGTGACAAAGAAAGGGCCTTTTAATCTCTTTTATTTCTCAAGTTCCCAGGTCGGTTGATTTTTTTATTCACACTCTTCTTTCATTTCCTAGTCATATGGTCTTGTGAAAATCTTAGTTTCCTTACCTATCAAATGGGTATTATCATGTAATCCACTCATTTCCTATTATTGCCATGAAGATCAGGGTTCATGAAGATGCTGTACAAGCAGTATAGAGGGAAGAAAAGAAACAGCAGAGATGTTTCTCCACTCTGTGGCTTCTCATGCCATCTCATTGGCACTTAAAGGGCAAAGTCTCCTCAGATCTATAGACCCTGTGTCCACGGTGGGGCTCCTGCTCTTCTCCACTGTGTTCACCACACTGACTTGCTCTCTGGTCTGGGACACACTGAGTCCATCATCCCCTGGCAGCTTCTGTCTCCTCCACCTGATTGCACGAGCCATATATTTTCCTGTGTAATCTATCTTTTCTTGTGGTTTTAACTGTCACAAATAACTCAAATGGCCGTGGGCAAAACAGTGACTGGTCAGTAGGAAAACAAGAAGTATGGAGTTGTGAGTAAAATTGAAGGAGAGTTATAGAACAGATGAGAAGAGGGGGGTGTGCAGCCAAAATAATTTTTGCCATGGGGGAGAGATCGAACACCTGTATGTCTCTCAGGGAGGAGACAAAAATGGAAATCTAAGATGTGGAGGAAAGTGGGATAGCTAAAATAAATTCCCTAAGCCCCTCTTAAGGGTAAAATCCCTTTAAAGAGATAAAATAGTGATTCCTTAGGATTCTGGTTGGCACCTAGTTTCTTTTTTTCCTGACCGCTTTGTGCCTCCTGGAGTGCAGTGCAGGTATCTCTTTATCCACCCAAGTGTCAACTGTGAGCTCACTGGCAGAGGGGAGAAGTCTTAATTACGATTGTATCCCAATGTTAATTACAAAAAGTCCCTCTGTAATTAATGAATACATTTATCTGTTGCCTTTTTTTCTAAGTGACATGGGTGTCCTGAAGCAGTGTGGATCCTCGGTAAATGGGAAAGGAGGAGCTATGAAAGAGATGACAGTGAAGTTAGAGGGATGTGTAAATACCGAGAAAAAACTTCAGCAACGCCAGATTTTCAAGAGAAGGAGCAGGAGCAAACACAACCTATTTCTTCCCTTCCCTTATAGTCCTTGTCTACATTCTGGTATATTTTACATGTGTGCATGTATGCCTGTGAAGTCCCTTCAGTTGTATCCACCTCTGTGCGCCTTTATGGACTATAGCCCGCCAGACTCCTCTGTCCATGGGATTCTCCAGGCAAAATTACTGGAGGAGGTTGCCCCTCCTCCAGGGGATCTTCACAACCCAGGGATCAAACTTGAGTCTTTTACATCTCCTGCATTGGCAGGCAGGTTTTTACCACTAGCGCCACCCGGGAAGCCCATATCTTACATATAGTCAATTGTTGTTTAGTCTCTAAGTCAAGTCTGACTCTTTCGTGACCCCATGGACTGTATAGCACGGCAGATTCCTTTGTCCATGGAATTTCCCAGGCAAGAATACCCTAGTGGGTTGCCTTTTCCCACTTGGAAAGGATCTTCCCAACCCAGGGAGTTATAATCAAAACATCTACATAATTGGATATTTTGTTTTATGAAACAGTGTTTTGAAAAACTTCTTGGTGTATCCAGGGTTTTCCCTGGTAACTCAGCTAGTAAAGAATCTTCCTGCCATACAGGAGACCTGGGTTCGATCCCTTGATTGAGGAGATCGCCTGGAGAAGGGAATGGCTACCCACCCCAGTATTCTTGCCTGGAGAATCCCCATGGACAGAGAAGTCTGGCGCATGGGCTACAATGGGGTTGCAAAGAGTCAGACATCCTAAACCACTCTCACTTTGGTGTATCTCACATTGTTCATAATTATTATTGTGAAAAAGGTAGAGTATTCCATCCAGTTAATGTATTGTCATATACTTCACTGTTCTCCCTGTTCCTATTGTTGAATATTTAGGTCATTCTCCATATCCGCTATTTTAGAGAATGCGACAATGAAGTGTCATACACAGAGGTTTACTATTCTTTAAAATTATCCCCTCAATTTAAATTACAATGAATCAAATTACTGGGTCAAATGATGTAAATATTTTTATGATTCTCAGTACATCCTTCTATGTTCCTACTTTATATCCACTGTCAAAGGTATTTATCAATTTTACTATAAACCCTGGCACTAATGTTATTGCATTATCTTTGCCAAGTTAATTGGTATAAAAACATACTTTGATGTTTAATTTGAATTTTATGCCATCTGAACATTTTCCCTCATTTGTTTACATTTTGTTCTGTTTATATCATTTGCCATTAACTGGGCATCAAGGATATTTATATACATCAGAATGAACTTTTTATATCTTATATGTAATAATTCATTTCTCAAACATTTGAGACAAATACTTTCCCTGCTGTTTTTATTTTCACTAACTAACTAATCAGTTAGTTTGACTAATCAGTTAGTTAATCAGTTAATCAGTTGTGATTAATTGGTTCTTGTACAGAAGTTTTCTATTTATTGATCTTTTCCCTTTTGAATCCTTTTAGAGATTTGGAGTTCCAATACTCACTGTAACAAGTGACAAGGAGGCAGCAACAGGAACATTTCTCTTATTGCCTCTGTGGCAACCAAATTTGTATTTTTCTATATTTCTTCCAATGGTGTGCTTGACTTCCCTTTAGGATGGCTGCTGCTGCTGCTGCTAAGTCGCTTCAGTCGTGTCCGACTCTGTGCGACCCCATGGACGGCAGCCCACCAGGCTCCCCTGTCCCTGAGATTCTCCAGGCAAGAACACTGGAGTGGGTTGCCATTTCCTTCTCCAATGCATGAGAGTGAAAAGTGAAAGTGAAGTCGCTCAGTCGTGTCCGACTCTTAGCGACCCCATGGACTGCAGCCCTCCAGGCTCCTCCATCCATGGGACTCTCCAGGCAAGAGGACTGGAGTGGGGTGCCGTGGGATGACTACTTTGTTGATTAGAGAGAAGGAACATCTGCTGCTGCTAAGTCGCTGACATTGCTCCCCTGGTGCTTTTAATTGTCATGTCTCAAAAATACTAGTCAGATATTTCTTGCACTACCCCCCAATAGAGATTTTCTGTGATTTTGTTATGATTACATAAAGGTTATGGATCTTGAAGAGAAATATCCCAGAATAGAGGTGACTTTTTCTTTTTCTTTTTAAAATTGAAGTACAGTTGATTTACAATGTTGTGTTAGTTTCAGGTGTACAGCAAAGTGATTCAGATATATATATATATATGTTCCTTTTCAGATTCTTTCCCCTTATAGATTAGTGCATGATATTGGGTATAGTTCCCTATGCTATACAGTAGTTTCTTGTTGTTATTTATTTTATATATAGTAGTGTGTAGATGTTAATCCCAAACTCCGAATTTATCCCTCCCAGTCCCCCCTTTCCCTTTGGTAACCATAAGTTTGCTTTCTACATCTGTGAATCTATTTCTGTTTAGTAAATAAGTTCATTTGTATCACTTTTCAGATTCCACATATTAGCAACATCACATGATTATTTGTCTCTGTCTGACTTGCTTCACCTGGTATGATAGTCTCTATGTCTACTCATGTTGCTGAAAATGGCATTATTTCATTCTTTCTTATGGGTGGTTAAAATTCCCATATATATTCATACACACACACATACCCCCTCACATCTTCTTTCTTCTTTATCCATTCATCTGTTGAGGGACATTTATGTTGCTTACATGTTTTGGCTGTTGTAAATAGTGCTGCAGTGAACACTGGGGTACATATCTTTTCTAATTACAGTTTTGTCTGGATATATGCCCAGGGGTGGGATTGCTGGATCATATGGTAATTCTATTTTTAATTTTTTAAGGAGCCTACATACTGTTCTCTATAGTGGCTGCACTAATTAACTTTCTCACCAACAGTGCAGGAGGGTTCCTTTTTTCCACACCAAGAGGTGCCTTTTTCATTGGATCATAATAGGAATCCCTGATCAGGGAGTCCTACTTACTACTGGTGATGCTAACTTGATCACAGTTAAAGTGCTATCTTCCAAGTTTCTTCTGTTACAAAGTTACTATTTTCTCTTTTCATAGTCTATCTGATAGATGAGAATCACTAAGTACACCCCACATTTCAGAGACTTGAACATCTCCTTACTGTCTAGCACTACAAGATGTTCCAGATTCATCTTGTATTTTCCCTGCCCCAGTCCCAGAATCGCCTATATCTCCAAGGATCGTTCCTTCATTTTATTGGAAAATGCTATATAGAAACATATGGAGAGTAATCAATAGTGGTGTTTACAACGTTGTGTGCTAGGTATAGAAAAGTAAATAAGGAAGTCACGGTCCTTCCTTCAAACAGCTTCAGTCTGATGTGATGAGTATATAGAAGGGAAGTGCATGGAGCTATAGAGCATATCATGAGGGATTTAAACATCTTGGTGGTCACAAAAGCATTCTAGAGGAATTGCCACTAACGCCGAGGCTTGAAGGAAGAAAAGGAACTAGTGAAGAGTTGAAACCAATATCTGGGTGCTCGGTGTGCTGCAACCTGTGATCAGCTTAAACCTCAACTCATTTATTATCATGGTTTTGTGATTAATCCCTTTACTACTCCTCATCTTTCCCTCGTGTAGGATCCTACTTTCTCTAATATCCTTTCATTCATTCAACATTTTTTGAGAATAGAGGAAGGAAAAGCAATCAGGTAGAAAGAACAGCTTGTGGGAAGGCCAGGATAAGAAAAAGGGTGTGGTGTGTGCTCAAAGAACAGAAAGTACGTTATACCAAGAGAAAAGAGACCAGGAGAAAGAGACACAAGAAATGAACCTGGAAACTTAGAAATGCACCAGGTCTTGAAAGGTTAGTTAAGGGTCTTGACCATTATTTCAAGGACAATGGAGAACCATGGGAGCCTTTTTTTTTTTTTTTTCACTTCAATTTTTACTTTATTTTACTTTACAATACTGTATTGGTTTTGCCATACATTGACATGAATCCTCCACGGGTGTATACGAGCTCCCAATCCTGAATCCCTCTCCCACAACCCACCCCATATCCTCTCTCTGGATCATCCCCATGCACCAGCCCCAAGCATCCTGTATCCTGTATCGAACATAGGCTGGTGCTTCGTTCTTACATGATAGTATACATGTTTTTTTAAAGCAATTAGTAATAGACTATGTTACTGGTCTCTAGTGGGAGGACAGGTTGAAAAGGATTAAGTCATTAGCCTCTGTAAGGCTTAGGTTCCTTCCTGCCTTACAGGATTTGGGTGAAGATTAAACAGTGGATCACATACAAGTTCCCCAGAATGATGTTTGGCACATGATGGGCAATCAAGAAATGTTGGTGCCTTGTTCATCCAACAATCCTGATTCTTTTTTCCAGTCTCATTTTTCTCATCCTTCTTCTGACCATATTTTGGGTAGAAAATTACTTAAAATGTTTTTTGCTGAAATTAAAACTGATTTTTGTGCTAGACACGATGAACAAATGTTAATAAGACCTGGGCCTTACCTTGATACATAGTTACCATGACCCATAACATGATATGATATGAACTATACTAATGATGTAAGCATAAGCTCAGAGGGCAAGAATGACACCCTTCACCTCTCTGTCAGGCAAAATATATGGCACTGAGGACTTCAACACAGACTTCTTGACCAAATAATATGCTCTGAGAGTTCAGAGGACAAAGCCAAGAAGCTTGGACTCTAAGTTCAATGTCTTGAGAATTAATATAGTCTCAGTGAGGGCTGTGACTTGCTTTATATTTTGTTAGCATTGTTTGAGATTTTTTTTAACTTTTCATGAAAAAATTTTCAGGGATTGTTTAATCGCATTTCTAAATCAAAACTTTCCTACCATGAATCACACTATAATAACATGAAAACACCAAATCTATACTGAGGTGCTTGGTCTGATAATATTAAATTCCAAATTATCTATGGTATTTCCATCTGAGTCACAGAAAATATGAGGCTAATTTCATTCTCTGTTGCCAACTTTCCCGCTACCTACCAGCGCCCTCACCAAATAACCTAACTCCCAGGTGATGTGTGTTTAGATAATCAAAGTTATTTTATTTTTAGCCCGAGCAATACACCAGTGGACTAGTTTGAGAATCATGTAATGTCAGTGAAGTAAATGACCGTGGGGTCATAACTGCTCCCTCTACTAACATGGGTAATTCTTCCAGTTTCTATGCTAATATATTTTATTTCTTAGGCAAGTTGAAAAATGAAGTAAGTAATCATGTTGGCTCTGAGAACACTTAGCAATATTGTGGCAAATTTAAAAGGCGAGGCTACTTTATTCTTGTATTTATGGTTCTTCAGATTCATGTGATAAAATAGAACTTGATCAAAAGCTTACTTTTAAGAGTCTTACTATTTCAGATGAAAGTCATGCCTGCCTGTCCTTAAACGCATTGGAGGCTGAGTCAGTGGCTCCATGAGTGACGGCTGTCATGCACTAGTACGATCACTGAGGGAGGACAAATGTATTTCAAACACCTACACCCGCCCCTCAGGGAAGAAATTGTTTTAAAGAAAACTCAAAAAGTAATTCTGATACTGTTAGCAAAACTGTATTGTTCTTAGTCATTGCAAGTATTTTTATTATAAAACTCAAGTTAAGATTTAAAAGTACAGAGAATGTGGAAAAGAAAACTGTTCCCAATTCAATTTCATAATCCTCTACCCTAAAAGTTGTCACTGTTAGCAAGTTCTTCTTAATTTCTCCTTCCAGAAATGTTTCTCTTTATACAACTATATAAATGAAGTATCTATTACATATTTTAACACAAATAGGATCATCCTATACACAGTTGTGCATTTTTCATCTTTCACATTAAATGAGGTCAGTACATTTAGGTATTTATTTTCTTTTTGTGCCTGTGTAGGATTACATACATAGATGCATCATAATTTATTTTGCTCAATTATTTATTTATTGGCTCTTCTGGGTCTTCGCTGTGGTACCCAGGCTTCTCTAGTTGTGGCACACGGGGCTTAGTTGCCCCATGGCACATGGGATCTTAGTTTCCTGACCAGGGATTGAACCCGTGTCCCCTGCATTGGAAGGTGTGTTCTTAACCACTGAACCACCAGGGAAGTCCTGGTTCTCACTGTTAATTAAGCTGTTTAAAGCTTTGGGTCAAGAATTACATGTCAGGCTTACAAGTAAGAAAATATTTAGTCAACCAATCTAAGTGAGCTGTGAATCCCTCCCTGAAAATTGTACCTTTCAAGCCAGGGTTAGGGATTACATACAAATTTGTATTTGAATATTAATATATGTATTGTTTTGGGAGCATAAATGAACTAATATAACTAAGCAGAATCTAAAGATCCAACGTGGAGAGAACTAAAGTATTGTGTTGCTTCTTCTCCATACTTCTCCGAACTCAATTTGATGGTTCTACGATACAAGTAACACACTCTGATTAGATGCCATATTAGGGATTCCCCAGTGGCTCAGATGGTAAAGAGTTTGCCTGCAGTGTGGGAGACCCAAGTTTGATCCCTGGGTCGGGAAGATCCCCTGGAGAAGGAAATGGCAACCCACTCCAGTATTCTTGCCTGAAAAATCCCATGGATGGAGGAGCCTGGGGGAATACAGTCCAGGGGTGACTGTGAGACTTCATGAAACTGGAGCCTATTATACAGAGTGAAGTAAGTCAGAAAGAAAAACACCAATACAGTATATTAACGCATATATATAGAATTTAGCAAGATTGTAACGATGACCCTATATGCAAGACAGCAAAAGAGACACAGATGTAAAGAACAGACTTTTGGACTTAGTGGGAGAAGGCGAGGGTGGGATGATTTGAGAGACTAGCATTGAGACATGTATGTTACCATATGTGAAATAGATCGCCAGTCCAGGTTTGATGCATGAGACAAGGCACTCAAAGCTGGTGCACTGGGAAACCCTGAGGGATGGGATGGGGACGGAGGTGGGAGGGGGTTCAGGATGGGAGACACATGCACACCCATGGTTGATTCATGTGAAAGTATGGCAAAAACCACCACAATATTGTAAAGTAATTAGCTTCCAATTAAAATAAATTAATTTTAAAAATTAGTAAAAGGAAGTATAGACATTTTACTAGTAGGTAAAAGAAATCATTGAAAGCTTCCTATAGAAAGCTGAATTTGACTAGTGAGATATTATGAAGACTGACAGTTTAGAATTTGTTCCCCAAACTGGCTGTGTATCAGAATCACTTGGGGAGCTTCAGTTTAGTTCAGTTCAGTCGCTCAGTCATGTCCGACTCTTTGCGACCCCATGAATCGCAGCACGCCAGGCCTCCCTGTCCATCACCAACTCCCGGAGGTCACTCAGACTCACGTCCATCGAGTCAGTGATGCCATCCAGCCATCTCATCCTCTGTCCCCTTCTCCTCCTGCCCCCAATCCCTCCCAGCATCAGATTCTTTTCCAATGAGTCAACTCTTCGCATGAGGTGGCCAAAGTACTGAAGTTTCAGCTTTAGCCTCATTCCTTCCAAAGAAATCCCAGGGTTGATCTCTTTCAGAATGGACTGGTTGGATCTGGGAGCTTAGTAACTATTTAATGCTCAGAACTGACACCTGCAGATTCAGATTCAGTTGGCATAGAGTGAGGCCTGGGAATAGTGTCTTTATCAATACTCTGTTGATACTGATGTAATGAGCCTTCAGTATTTTTTTTTTTTAACTCTTCGCATGAGGTGGCCAAAGTACTGAAGTTTCAGCTTTAGCCTCATTCCTTCCAAAGAAATCCCAGGGTTGATCTCTTTCAGAATGGACTGGTTGGATCTGGGAGCTTAGTAACTATTTAATGCTCAGAACTGACACCTGCAGATTCAGATTCAGTTGGCATAGAGTGAGGCCTGGGAATAGTGTCTTTATCAATACTCTGTTGATACTGATGTAATGAGCCTTCAGTATTTTTTTTTTTTAAACATAGGTTTACAGCACTGTTGAGGAGTTTTTCTTTTTTAAAACTTCTATCTTTAGCACTTTGTAAAAGTTTTGATGTCATTTTCCCTTGTCATCAGATTTTGTTCTGGCTTAAAAAAAAATCTACAAATAAAGGTAATATCTGTTCTTTAATAGAAGCCGACATTCTGACATACTCTTTTGCTGTTGTCATATTGGGTTTTTGTAATATCTCTTGAGCTGAATCAGATGAAACTCTATTTTCTTATTTCACTGGATTTAAAAATGGAAGACTCTTAGAGTACATGCTTATAGGCTATAGATATATTTACATTTCCTTTAAATATTAAAGTTTATTACCTCTGAACTACACCAGTAGTGTTTGACTCAACCTTCATTTTTAGTACAGAAATGACTGATCCTAGAATCAATTTTCTTTCAGTGTTTGCTACAACTTTGAAGACTGGAAAAATACTCTAGTGACTTACCAAAAGGCTATTTTTCCCAAAGACTTAAATGTTACTATTTGGGATTTGTTAGGACTTTTCACAAACACATAGATGTCTTTTAGCCCCTTCCTTCTTCAATTTTATAGTGTATTAAGGAGGGTTCCCTATGCTGTTTTGAAGATTTTTTTAGTTGGTCCTCATTTAATCATTCAGTAATATCTTAAGCATATACTACATTCTAGGCACTAGAAACATGAAAGTAAATAAGACAGACACCATTTCTGTTTCAATGGTGCTTATAGTTTGATGGGAAAGAAAGATAATTATTTAATTTGATATAGTAATTGTACTAGGTAATGTTTCACAAGAGAAACAGAACTAGCAGGCGATACATACATATTAATATATATATCTGTAATATATATATGTGTGTGTATATATAATGTATGTGTGTATAAATATGTGAATATATGTGTATATGTACATATATAGTATGTATATATATATACTATATATGTGTATATAAGCTATATAGTCTGTGTATATACATAAATAATATATATAAATAGAGAGAGATAGGGTAGGTTGAAAGATTCATGTCAAGGAATTGCCTTGTACAATTGGGAAGGTTGGCTAGTCAAGTCCAAAATTCCAAGGGTGAGTAGGTAGTCAAGAAAGGAAGGCTGGCATTTGAATCAGTTCTAATGAGGTGGATGAACCTAGAGCCTGTTATACAGAGTGAAGTAAGTCAGGAAGGGAAAGATAAATATCATATACTAACACACACACACACACACATATATATATATATGTAATCATATATATATATATATACATATATATATATATGATAATTATTTAATTTGATATAGTAATTGTACTAGGTAATGTTTCACAAGAGAAACAGAACTAGCAGGCGATACATACATATTAATATATATATCTGTAATATATATATGTGTGTGTATATATAATGTATGTGTGTATAAATATGTGAATATATGTGTATATGTACATATATAGTATGTATATATATATACTATATATGTGTATATAAGCTATATAGTCTGTGTATATACATAAATAATATATATAAATAGAGAGAGATAGGGTAGGTTGAAAGATTCATGTCAAGGAATTGCCTTGTACAATTGGGAAGGTTGGCTAGTCAAGTCCAAAATTCCAAGGGTGAGTAGGTAGTCAAGAAAGGAAGGCTGGCATTTGAATCAGTTCTAATGAGGTGGATGAACCTAGAGCCTGTTATACAGAGTGAAGTAAGTCAGGAAGGGAAAGATAAATATCATATACTAACACACACACACACACACATATATATATATATGTAATCATATATATATATATATACATATATATATATATGGTATCTAGATAGATGATATTGATGAAATTATTAACAGGGAAGCAGTGGAGACACAGACAGAGAGAACAGACTTATGGACACAGGGAAGAGGGAGGAAGGAGACGGTGAGATGTGTGGAGAGAGTAACAAGGAAACTTACATTACTGTATGTAAAATAGACAGCCAATGGGAATTTTCTGTATGTCTCAGGGAACTCAAACAGGGGTTGTGTAACAACCTAGAGCGGTGGGATGGTGAGGGAGATGGGAGGGAGGTTCAGGAGGGAGGGGACATAAGTATACCTACGGCTGATTCATGTTGATGTTTGGCAGAAACAAACAAAATTCTGTAAAGCAATTATCCTTCAATTAAAAAATAAATTAAAAAAAAAGAGAAAGGAAGGCTGGACATTCTCAAGGTGACACTGTAGTTCACAGGCAGAATTTTATTCCTCAGGATACCCTGTTCTTAAAGCCTTTCAACTACTTGGAACAGGTGTACCATAATTATGGAAGATAATCTCTTTTACATAAAGTCAACTAATTATAGATGTGAACCAAATCTATAAACTGTCTTCACAGCAACACCTCAATTAGGTTTGATTGAATAACAGCACTATAACCTACCCAAGGTGATACATAAAACTGACTGTCACAATAATGTTTGAAAAATTCTATGGTGGAGAAAGTATAAAATGCCAGAAACTGACATCTCAGGGGCATCTATGTTAGTCTACAGGGAGTCAGATATTTTCTTAAAATTGATGACAATTAATGTAAGACCTAAGAGATGAGTAGGAATTAACTAGATAAAGAGGTCGATAGAGAATATTCTAGGATATGGGAAGTATAAGCAAAGGTCCAGAGACCAGAGAGAAAGCAACAGAGATGTAATTTTCTCTTCTTATCAGTTGTTTTTTCCTGACTTTCTTTTTAAAGAATATCCACAAGGTGATGGTTGTTCTTGAACAGAATCTGAGATTTGAATTTTTTTTTTTTTGGTCATTATTATATTAGCTTATAGTCATGCCTTCAACACTGAATCAGATGAAACTCTATTTTCATGTTTTAATTAGCACTTTCAATTGCTAGTGAGATGAAGCACCCTTTCATGGTTATTTGACATTCAGGTTTTCTCATCTATAGATTGCCTGTTTTTAACCTTGGCACATATGGGTAGTTTTCTTTTCCATATTGATATGTATGATTTAGATATTACTAAAAATTCTCTGTCTTCATATGCATTGCACATATATTTCCCAGAGAACATCAGTCCAAACTGGGAGACACTTTGTAGACTACAGTTGCAGGTGAGTGTAAGGGAGACCTCGTTAAATCAGAGAATGCTGGGGTGACCTCAATGCTGGACTCAAGTCTCACTTCTCGGACAGAGCTCTCATGCTGAGCATGAACAATAGGGGCACAAAAAAGGAAAGGGGAAAGGAGACAGCCCACTTCACAAAGCACAGTGGGTTTCTTTCTTTTTTTAAAAAAAACAATTCAAATAAATGACAGAAGAGGGAGCTCCAGAATCCTGAAGCTAGGAAACCTCCACTGACCATCCTCCCTTCTAGGGAGGAAAACTCATCTCATTAATATATAAGTAACAGGAAAGAAAAGTAGTCAAACCTACTCAAAACTATTATCAGAAAAATAGGAAAATTAGTAGCAGAGTAACATTCTTTCAAGCAATGAAAACAAACCAGAATGACATGTCCACAAATAAAGGAAAACTATATCTACTATTTTAAATAAACAAAATGAATGAAATTAAGAAAATGAGAAAATCTATAAAAAAACAACTTCAGTTCAGTCGCTCAGTCATGTCCAACTCTTTGCGACCCCATGAATCGCAGCACACCAGGCCTCCATGTCCATCACCAACTCTTGGAGTTTACTCAAACTCATGTCCATCGACTCAGTGATGCCACCCAGCCATTTCATCCTCTGTCGTCCCCTTCTCCTCCTGCCCCCAATCCCTCCCAGCATCAGAATCTTTTCCAATGAATCAACTCTTTGCGTGAGGTGGCCAAAGTATTGGAGTTTCAGCTTCAGCACCAGTCCTTCCAATGAACACCCAGGACTGATGTCCTTTAGGATGGACTGGTTGGATCTCCTTGCAGTCTAAGGGACTCTCAAGAGTCTTCTCCAACACCACAGTTCAAAAACAACTTAAATTATAATAAAAAACAAGTCAGAAATAATATTATTGGAAAAAATAAAACAGGAATATTTGATAATGCAGCTTATAAAACAAGAAAGGTAGGGGGAAAATAACACTTTAGAAATGAAGAATGAAGTAAAAGTAATACCTTAGTTAATAAATACCATTGGTAGTAACATAAAGAGAAACATACAATGAAAGGGAGGAAAATTTTAACTTAAAAACATGAAAGAAATTAAAAAGGATTTAAGAGAAAGTGACATTAAATATCTGCAAAATGTGTGTCTGTGTGTGTGTGTAAATTCTTGAAGAAAGCCAAAGCAACTGAAGAGAACATAACAAATACTATTAATGTAAAATAATGAAACAATCCAATTGAAAAATGAACAGAAGACCTAAATAGACATTTCTCAAGAGAAACAAAGATGGCCAGTAGGCACATGAAAAGTTGCTCACCATCACTAATTATTAAAGAAATACAAATCAAACCACAAAGACGTACCACTTCACACTAGTCAGAATGGCCATCATTAAAAAGTCTACAGATCATAAATGCTGAAGAGGATATGAAGAAAAGGGAACCCTCTACACTGTTGGTGTAAAGGTATGTTTGTATAGCCACTGTGAAAACAGTATGGAGGTTCCTCAGAAAATTGAAAGTAGAATTACCATATGATCCAGCAGTTCCACTCCTGGGCATATACCTGGACAAAACTACAATTCACAAAGATACATGCACCCCTATATTCATAGCAGCACTATTCAAAATAGTCAAGACATGGAAACAAACTAAATGTCCATCAACTGATGAATTAATAAAGAATATGTGCTATGTATAAGTACAGTGGAATTTTCACCCACCCATAAAAAGAATGAAATAATGCCATTTTCAGCAAGCAACATGGATGCAACTAGAGATTATCACACTAAGTGGATCAGAAAGAAAAAGATGAATACCATTTGATATCATTTGTATATGGAATCTAAATACGACACAAATGAAACTGTGAAACAGAAACTCAGAGGGAATGGAGGGAGGGATGGAGTAGGCGATTGGGGTTAGCAGATGTATGCTTTTATACCCAGAATAGATAAACAATAAGATCCTAATGTATAGCACAGAGAACTATACTTTGCTACCCCATGGACTGTAGCCTACCAGGCTCCTCCCTCCATGGGGTTCTCCAGGCAAGCGTACTGGAGTGGGTTGCCATTTCCTTCTCCAGGGGATCTTCCCGACCCAGGGATCAAACCCAGGTCTCCTGAATCCCAGGCAGACGCTTTAACGTCTGAGCCACCAGGGAAGCCAATATACTATGATAAACTATAATGAAAAAGAATATTTTTAAAAAAGAATATATGTATATATAAACAGAATCACTTTGCTGTGCAGCATAAATTAACACATTGTAAATCAACTATATTTCAATAAAAATAAAGTCTATTTTTTCTGATATTAGTATAGCCAGTTTTGCTCTCTTTTGGTTACTATTTGCATAGAGTATCTTTTTTCTAATCCGTTTAATTTTAATACATTTGTGTCTTTGGATTAAAAGGGATTCTTTGGAACATATAGGTTAACCATGTGTTTTTATCCATTTTGCTGATCTTTGTCTTTTAGCCAGAAAGCTTAATCCACTTATGTTCAATTAAACCTCCATTCTGCTGTTTGTTTTCTAAATGCCTAGTAGCTTTTATGTCCCTCATGTCCTCCATTACTGCCTGTTTTTGTATTCAGTTGATTTTTTGTAATATATGTTTAAATACATTTCTCATTTCCTTTTTGTAGTTCTATAGCTATTTTCCTTGTCACTGGCATAGGGATCACATTTAAGGCCCTAAAATTATACACTCTAATTTCAATCTATACCTGCTAAACTTCAATAACATACAAAAAACTCAGCTCCAGGGACTTCCCTTGTGGTCCAGTGGTTGAGGCTCCACACCTCTACTGTAGGGAGCACGGGTTCCATTCGTGGTCAGTGAACTAAGATCTTGTATGCTGTGCAGCATGGCCAATTTTTTTTTTTTAATATAAACAGACAAAAAAAAAAAACACAAAACCCTTTAGCTCCATTACATTACATCTCTATCCCCATCCTTTTCAGTTGGTTGATGTAAAAAAATCACGTCTTTATACATTTTGTGCCCCAGGACATTGGGGTTTTTTTTGCTGAGAATCAACCCACTGTGTAAACTTAAAGTCTCTTCAGATCTCTTCTGAATTTCCCCCCTGTGTCTGTGTGGTCACTTTCTAATTTCCCTTGTATATGCAGTCATTTTGAGTAGCTTAGTTTTTAATCTGTTTTCTAATAGGAAAAAGAGAAAACTGAACAGGAGAGAAAATGCGTGCTGGCCCTTTAAGTCCCTTGAACGTCATAACAGGCAGAGGAGAAAGGCTTGCAAGGATGAGAGAAGGTGCAACAATGCCCCTCAGGTCCTCCTTGTTTCGACCTCTGTGATAAAAACCAGTGATCATCAATCAGAGCACAGTTCCCTGATATTTGCAGAACAGGGTCCTTTTGGTCTACTCTGGCTCCCCTAAGCTCTTTGCAGCCTACTTCAGGAACACATGCATAGCTGACTGCCACATAGATTGGGGATGGTAGATTGGTGGGCTCTGACTTGCTGATGAGGTAATTGGCTAACATAAACTGCAGTTTTCAGTCCAAGTCTTCCCTTTGAAGTTGCAAGCCTTCAACAGACTCCAGAGTTCCAAAGGAATTACATTAGACAGGTTTACCAGCACAATTGTTGGCACTGTGGGGAGACAGAGACCTGGTACCTCCTACATGGCCACCTTCCCAGAATCCTCCTCCAGGTCTTTTGCAACAACAGCCAAGCAAGTTAGAGCTGGGTGTGAGTGAAGAGCCTGCAGACACTGAGTGAGAACTTAGTAGTGATCAGGATGGCAATAATGAACTGTTGTGATGCCTGTTTCAGTCTTCCAGAGGCTATTTTCTTGGTCTCTTCTTCTCAGTCTTACCTAGTTTAATGGAGGTCATCAGGCAGGGGACACCTGACAAGTGGGTGTTTTGTAGTTTCTCTCAGGAGCCAGTCATAGTGAAGAAAAAGTCTGTGACGTGGAAGAGACTCAGTGATTCAGGCTGTGTCCCTGGATAATAGCGCTCTGAAGACATGAGTAGAAACTGTGTTTCTCTTTCCAGGCAAATATCCTTGTAGCTGGTGTGATATCAGCTAACTTTCAGATGTCAGTCTTGTATTGATTTCTGTAATTCAAAGTCACTTTTTGGCATCAAAGATGCCAAAAGGATTTTATATGTCCTTTGGAAACACTTCAGCCCTGGGTCAGTTGTCCTCAGGATGCTTTAAGCAGTAAGCAGTAGTCACACACACTTACAAAATCAATGCCTAACTTCTCTCCAGCACCAATAAGTGCCATCCACAGCAAATCTCCTGTTCATTAACAAGAAATAAGAAGATAAGTTGAAATAATAATGTGAAGAATGGGTTCATAGAAGATCCCAAAGGCTCAGAGATCACAGGTTAGAGAATTGTTGTTTTTTTCTTTTCCTGCTTTGTCTTGTGGTCAATCTGGGACTTGTTTCTTTTGCCTCAGAAGTTGAGGAGTTTTCACTGGGCCAAAATTAGGCTGTGAAATCCTTTCTGGTCTCTCTATCAGTTCAGTTCAGTTCAGTCGCTCAGTCGTGTCCGACTCTTTGCGACCCCATGAATCGCAGCACGCCAGGCCTTCCTGTCCATCACCACCTCTCGGAGTTCACTCAGACTCACGTCCATCGAGTCAGTGATGCCATCCAGCCATCTCATCCTCGGTCGTCCCCTTCTCCTCCTGCCCCCAATCCCTCCCAGCATCAGAGTCTTTTCCAATGAGTCAACTCTTCGCATGAGGTGGCCAAAGTAATGATCTCCTTCAGAATGGACTGGTTGGATCTCCTTGCAGTCCAAGGGACTCTCAAGAGTCTTCTCCAACACCACAGTTCAAAAGCATCAATTCTTCGGCGCTCAGCCTTCTTCACAGTCCAACTCTCACATCCATACATGACCACAGGAAAAACCATAGCCTTGACTAGACGGACCTTAGTCGGCAAAGTAATGTCTCTGCTTTTGAAAATGCTATCTAGGTTGGACATAACTTTTCTTCCAAGGAGTAAGCATCTTCTAATTTCATGGCTGCAGTCACCATCTGCAGTGATTTTGGAGCCCAAAAAAATAAAGTCTGACACTGTTTCCACTGTTTCCCCATCCATTTCCCATGAAGTGATGGGACCAGATACCTGATCTTCGTTTTCTGAATGTCGAGCTTTAAGCCAACTTTTTCGCTCTCCTCTTTCACTTTCATCAAGAGGCTTTATAGGAAGACAGATTTCAGGTCCTGCAGGTGACGGCAGGATGAGGTGGAGGTTGTTAGAAAAGTTACTCTTACCTCTATGGTGTACTTCAGCATTAAATGTTTCAACAAGCCCTCTTCCATTAATCTGACTTTTCTACAGCCTTAAGAGGTACAGGGTAAATTTTGAACATATATAGATATCAGATCATATATAGATCATAATCTGTAAGTCATTCTACTGATGGCTTTTTCCTAAGTCTAGAAAATAGTAGCATCTAATGAAAATAGTTGTGAGGAACACTTCAGTCTTATTCTTTATTCTTTAATTTTACTAAAATGAGAAGGGGAGTGAAGGAGGTGGACGTAGAAGAACAAAGAACAAATGAGGGACACTGTGGTGCCAATGAGATTTACTTGGAGGTTAGTTGAGAGACACGGATTATAACTATTTATTTTTTATGGAGAACCCAGTCTGACTTACTGGTGAGTTCTTCTAAGAGAAGCCATTTTCAGGGAAGGCATCCTTCGGTCCAATTTTCAATGGGACTGGTTTTCCATGAGCTTTGTTTTCTCAAGTTTTGAAGCTCATACCCTTACTAGGAGGTTTATTGGCCCACAATCCTTTATCCATTTTCCACTAAGCTGCTTATTCACATGTGACAGTCCCAATTCAACTTTCAAAAGAGAAGTTACTTTAGGTATTTTAATAGAAAGGAATTTCATACAGGGAACTAGATGTTAAAAAATAATGTGTGCAGTTCTGGAAGATGCTACTGTTACCATAACCAAAAGATGGGGACTCAGAAGTCTGCACACTTGAACTGTAGACAGGAAGAAAATCCCATGAAGCCTGAGATCCAGGGATCGGGACACTGCCCCTGGTGTTGCCACAGCTACCTTGGAGAAGGGAAAAGCTACCCACTCCGGTACTCTGGCCTGGACAATTCCATGGACTGTATAGTCCATGGGGTCGCAAAGAGTTGGGTGCGACTGAGTGACCTTCACTCACCTTTCAACAGCCATGAAATGTTGGGCCCTGGAATGCTGCTGTCAAATACCTGGTTTCTTGACTGCTCACCAGCAAAAAACAGAAGAGCAGAAATACAGATCTGTCCAACTCTGTCTTTCATTTCACACATGAGAAATGTAATTGGAAAAAAATAATGTCCCTAAGACAGTAGCTTTAAGGAAGTATGGGGACAATTATGCTTTAGTTTTCCTGCTTAGTAGGCAGCTTGAGAGGATCCTGAGAATTTCCATCAAAACAGCCAAGTGCTTTAAATATTTCCAAAGTGCTAAGGATAAAGTTTAAGCCAAAGGAATGAATGTCTAATAATGGAACCTCATCCATTAGTGAGAGAAACTCTTTCTCTCTGTGCTGGAAGGGCACATCAGATTTTAACACATAAATGGTTTCTAACAGCTTTGCCTCTGGCTTACTGCTGCCTGTGGTTATGGTTATCCAACAGAAAACAGAGTCCTCACCTAATGTTCCATTTCTTACCACCTAAGAATGCAGTGTATTCTCATGTATAATTTTATCATTGAGATCAAGAATTGGGTTGTCCTCCCATCCAAGTACTAACCAGGCCTGACCCTGCTTAGCTTCCGAGATTAGACAAGATGAAGCACATTCAGGGTGTTATGGGAGTACACATGTACACTCAGGGCTGATTCATGTCAGTGTATGGCAAAAACCACCACAATATTGTAAAGTAATTAGCCTCCAATTAAAAAAAAAAGAATTGGGTCATCCTGTTACAGGCCCTCACTCTTTTCCATTGTTAGGAAAAACACATATGAGTACACATAACGGAATGTACCAAGGGGGGATTTTGTGTTGGTTGCCTTACTCTGCACAGGGAGAGCACTGTGGATTGAGTGTGCAGGACTCAAGCCAGGAACTGGCAGGAGCCCACGAGGCACTCACCTGATGGCACCCCCAGCCCCTGCCTCTTGGATGAGTCTGCCAGCATAATTTTTAAATTTCTAGATGAAAGAGACTCCTAAAAGTTTTATTATTGAGCTTATATTTTTAATTCATTTTTTAAAGTTCTCATTATTTTATTAGAATATGCCTTGGAGTCGGTCATTCTGGGTACCTTTTCCAGGGTGCTCAGTACATTCTTACAATATATGATTTCAAGTTGCCTTTTATTTCAGTATGCTTTTCTTCAATGATTTTTTCCCTTTTTTATGTTAATTTCTACTGTATGGCAAAGTGATAGTTATATACACACACACACATACACACATATTCTTTTAAAAAATACTCCTCTCCATTATGGTTCATCCTAGGATATTGAATATAGTTCTCTGTGATATATAGTAAGACCTTGTTGTTAATCCATTCTATGTATAAAAGCTTACATCTGCTAACCTGAACCTCCCACTGCATCCCTCCCAAACCCTCCTTGCTTGGCAACCATAAGGGCATTCTCTATGTCCATGAGTCTGTTTTTGTTTTGTATATAGGTTCATCTGTGCCATATTTTAGATTCTACATATAAACGATATCATATAGTATTTGTCTTTCTTTCTGACTTACCTCACTTAGTGTGATAATCTCTAGTCACACTCATGATGCAAATGGCATTATTTTATTCTTTTTTATTCTTTATTTAAAAAACTATTAATTTATATATATATATATTTTTTATTTTAATTGGAGGCTAATTACTTTATAATATTGTGCTGGTTTTTGCCATACATTCACATGAATCAGCCATGGGTGTACATGTGTTCCCCATCCTGACTCTCCCTCCCACCTCCCTCCCCATCCCATCCCTCAGGGTCATCTCAGTGCACCAGCCCTGAGCACCCTGTCTCATGCATTGAACCTGGACTGGTGATCTATTTCACATAGGATAATATACATGTTTCAATGCTATTCTCTCAAATCATCCCACCCTCACTTTCTCCCACAAAGTCCAACAGACTGTTCTTTATATCCATGTCTGTTTTGGTGTCTTGCATATAGGGTCATCATTACCATCTTTCTAAATTCCATATATATGCATTAATATACTGTATTGGTAGTTTTCTTTCTGACTTACTTCGCTCTGTATAATAGGCTCCAGTTTCATCCACCTCATTAGAACTGATTCAAATGCATTCTTTTTAATAGCTGAGTAATATTTCATTGTGTATATGTACCACAGCTTTCTTACCTATTCGTCTGCTGATGGACATCTAGGTTGCTTCCATGTCCTGGCTATTGTAAACACTGCTGTGATGACCATTGGGGTACACATGTCTCTTTCAGTTCTGGTTTCCTTGGTGTGTAAGCCCAGCAGCAGGATTGCTGGGTCATATAGGAGTTCTCGGAGAAGGCAATGGCACCCCACTCCAGTACTCTTGCCTGGAAAATCCCATGGATGGAGGAGCCTGGTAGGTTGCAGTCCATGGGGTCACTAAGTCGGACATGACTGAATGACTTCACTTTCACCTTTCACTTTCATACATTGGAGAAGGAAATGGCAACACACTCCAGTGTTCTTGCTTGGAGAATCCCAGGGACGGGGGAGCCTGGTGGGCTGCCGTCTATGGGGTCGCACAGAGTTGGACACGACTGAAGTGACTTAGCAATGGGAGTTCTATTTCCAGCTTTTAAAGGAATCTCCACACTGTTCTCCATAGTGGCTGTACTAGTTTGCATTCCCACCAACACTGTAAGAGGGTTCCTTTTTCTCTGCACCCTCTCCAGCATTTATTGCTTGTAGACTTTTGGATCGCAGCCATTCTGACTGGCTTGAGATGGTACCTCATTGTGGTTTTGATTTGCATTTCTCTGATAATGACTGATGTTGAACTCTTTTTCATGTGTTTGTTAGCCATTTGTATGTCTTCTTTGGAGAAATGTCTGTTTAGTTCTTTGGCCTATTTTTTGATTGGGTCGCTTATTTTTCTGGAATTGAGTTGCAGGATAAAAAAACTATTTTTGGCTGCATCTATATTGCTGGGAAGGCTTTTCTATAGCTGTGCATGGGCTTCTCATCATGGTGGCTTCTCCTGTGGGGCATGGGCTCTAGGGTACATAGGCTTCAGTAGCTGCAGCTCTCAGGCTCCAGAGCTCAGGCTTAATCGCCCTGTGGTATGTGGCTTCTTCCCAGATCAGGGATTGAACAAGGGTCTCCTGCATTGGCAGGCATATTCTTTACCACTGAACCACAAGGGAAACCCCTATTTTATTCTTTTTTATGATTGAGTAGTAGTCCATTGTATATATGTACCACATCTTCTTTATCCATTCATCTATTGACGGACATTTAGGTATTTCCATGTTTTCTGAATAGTGCTGCTATGAACATCTGGGTGCATGCATCTTTTTGACTTACAGTTTTGTGTGAGGAGGAGTAAGATTGCTGGATGACATGGTAATTCTGTTTTTAGTTTTCTGAGGAACCTCCATACTGTTTGCCACAGTGGCTGTACCAACTTACATTCCCACCAACAGTGTAGGAGGGTTCACTTTTTTTCCCATATCCTCTCCAGCATTTGTTATTTGTAGAGTTTTCATTTTTATTTATTTGGCTGTGCTGTACAACCTATGGGATCTTAGTTCCCTGACCAGGGATTGAACTCAGGACCCTTGCAGTAAGAGTGTGGAATCTTAATCACTGGCCCACCAAGGAATTCCTTGTAGAGTTTTTAATGATGGCCATTTTGACTGATGTGAAGTGGTACCTCACTGCAGTTTTGAGTTGCATTTCTCTAATAATTAATGACGTTGACCATCTTTTCACGTGCCTATTGGCCTCTGTATTTCTTCTTTGGAGAAATGTCTATTTAGGTTTTCTATCCGTTTTTGGTTGGGTCTTTTTTTGTTGTTGTTGAGTTGTATGAGCTTTTTGTATAGTTTGGAAATTAAACCCTTGTCAGGCAGATTAATTGCAAATATTTTCTCCCATTCCATAAGTTGTCTTTTTGTTTTGTTTATGGTTTCCTTTGCTGTGCAAAAGCTTGCAAATTTGATTAGGTCTGATTTTTTTTTTTTCTTCGCTATTTTTCTATTGCCTTGGGAAACTGACCTAAGGAAACATTAGCACATATTATGTCAGATAATGTTTGGCTTATGATTTCTTTTAGTTTTATGGTGTCCTGTCTTATGTTTAAGTCTTTAAACCATTTTGAGTTTATTTTGTGTATGGTGAGAGGGTGTTAACTCCATTGGTTTTCATGCAGGTATCTGTCCAACTTTCCCAGCACCACTTGCTGAAGAGACTTTCTTTTTCCAATTGTATATTTTTGCTTCTTTTGTCAAAGATAATTTACTGTAGGAGTGTGGGCTACACACCTACAGTTTCTGGACTCTGTTCTGTTCCATTAATTCATAATGTCTGTTTTTATGCCAACATCACACTGTTTTTTCTTCCTTTCAAGGTTTTTTTTTTGGATGTAGATAATTTTTAAAGTCTTTATCGAATTTGTTACAATATTCCTCCTGTTTTATATTTTGTTTTTTTTTTTTGACTGCCTGGCATATAGGGCCTTAGCTCCTAAATCAGGGATCAAAGCTGCACCCCCTGGATTGGAACTCAAAGTCTTAACTACTGAAACACCAGGGAAGTCCCTGTCACACTGTTTTAATTACTGTAGCTTTGTAGTATTGTTGGAAGTCTGGGAGGGTTATGCCTCCTGTTTTGTTCTTTTTCTTCAGGATTGCTTTGGCAATCCTGATTTGGTTCCACGTAAGTTTTGGATCATTTGTTCTAGTTCTGTGAAAAATGCCACGGGTAATTTGATAGGGACCACATTAAATCTGTAGATTGCTTTGGGCAGTATGTCCATTTTAACCATCTTACTTCTTCCAACCCAAGAGCATGGATATCTTTCCATTTCTTTGAATCATCTTCAATTTCTTGTATTAATGTCAGAGCAATTTAAAAAGGTATTGGTTTTGGAAATTAATAAATGTTAATTCAATTAAAAGTATAACATCATTTATTCTATTACTTGCTAAATTAGTTTTATTTATTTATTTTAATTGGAGGCCGAGAGGAGCTACCCCAAATCGGAGGTCAGGGGCGGTGGCTGAGAGTGCCGGGCTGTGACAGCGCAGGAGCAGCTGAGAGGAGCTATCCCATGCCTGAGGCCAGGGGTGGCGGCCGGGAGGAGCTACACCACATCCAAGGAGCAGTGGCTGCGCGGGTGCAGGAGGGCCAGGAGGAGCTATTCCATGTTCCAGGTCAGGAGGGGCAGCAGTGAGGAGATACCCCTCATCCAAGGTAAGGAGCAGCAGCTGCACTTTGGTGGAGCAGCCGTGAAGAGATACCCCACGTCCAAGGTAAGAGAAACCCAAGTAAGATGGTAGGTGTTACAAGAGGGCATCAGAGGGGAGACACACTGAAACCATGATCACAGAAAACTAGTCAATCTAATTACACTAGGACCACAGCCTTGTCTAACTCAATGAAACTAAGCCATGCCTGTGGGGCCACCTATGATGGGTGGGTCATGGTGGACAGGTCTGACAGAACGTGGTCCACTGGAGAAGGGAATGGCAAACCACTTCGCTATTCTTGCCTTGAGAACCCCATGAACAGTATGAAAAGGCAAAATGATAGAATACCAAAAGAGGAACCTCCCAGGTCAATAGGTGCCCAATATGCTACTGGAGATCAGTGGAGAAATAACTCCAGAAAGAATGAAGGGATGGAGCCAAAGCAAAAACAATACCCAGTTGTGCATGTGACTAGTGATAGAAGCAAGGTCCGATGCTATAAAGAGCAATACTGCATAGGAACCTGGAATGTCAGGTCCATGAATCAGGGCAAATTGGAAGTGGTCAAACAAGAAATGGCAAGAGTGAACGTCAACATTCTAGGAGTCAGCGAACTAAAATGGACTGGAATGGGTGAATTTAACTCAGATGACCATTATATCTACTACTGTGGGCAGGAATCCCTCAGAAGAAATGGAGTAGCCATCACGGTCAACAAAAGAGTCCAAAATGCAGTACTTGGATGCAATCTCAAAAATGACAGAATGATCTCTGTTCATTTCCAAGGCAAACCATTCAATATCACAGTTATCCAAGTCTATGCCCCAACCAGTAACGCTGAAGAAGCTGAACGGTTTTATGAAGACCTACAAGACCTTTTAGAACTAACACCAAAAAAAATGTCCTTTTCATTATAGGGGACTGGAATGCAAAAGTAGGAAGTCAAGAAACACCTGGAGTCACAGGCAAATTTGGCCTTGGAATGCGGAATGAAGCAGGGCAAAGACTAATAGAGTTTTGCCAAGAAAATGCACTGGTCATAGCAAACACCCTCTTCCAACAACACAAGAGAAGACTCTACACATAGACATCACCAGATGGTCAACACCGAAATCAGATTGATTATATTCTTTGCAGCCAAAGATGGAGAAGCTCTATACAGTCAACAAAAACAAG
>SJYT01042453.1:103484-153371 GCA_006410635.1 Cephalophus harveyi
GTCTGTTCCCCCCCCCCCCCACCCCGCTCCGCAATGCCGCTGCAGTGCTTGCGGCGCTGGAGGGTCTCTACAGGCTGCTTGGATCATGTGCTGTGCGCTAAGACCCAGCGATCCTGTGTACAGGGAGAAGCATCTTTCTCTGCGTTCTACCTGCTGAGCACAGCAAGTCAGGACCTCAGACCTTCCTGGAAGGCTTAGAGCAGTCGCTCCAACAGAAAGATCCAGAAACCTGTTGAGCACGGTGTAGGAGGGTCGAGGTGCTGGGCAATCGAGTTTTACAGAGCACGTTTATTCCAGAGTCATGGACGCAGGACGTAATTCTGCTCCCGTGTGCTGTGCGCTTACTGCCGGACTGTGAACATCACCTGGATGCCCCGGTGCACCAGTGTCATTTTGTGAGTGCCTGTGGTTAGGGAGCGCGCACATGTTTGGAGTCAGTACTGAGTTTGTGAGTGTGTAAGAGTAGACAGAAGCCAGCACGGAATTACACTCCCGCAGGACTCTTCAGCACCATCAAGCTTGGCGGGCTTTCTAGCAGAGGACTGAATTGCAGTAGATGAGGGTGCAGGGTCACTGGAACATCTTGGCAAACAGCAGCCGGAAGCAAGGGGCAGCTGGGCAAATGGTTGGGGAAGGAGGGTGAGCATTAGATGATGGATGGTGGGGGAGGAGGCGTAGGGCTAGAGGTCCGCTTGGAAGCTGGGAGGCATCTAAGCCTTGCACTTCCCTGCTCGGGCTCAGCAGCGCATCCAGCCCCTCCTTACCAAACGAAGGACCACCCAGCATGACTCCAGGTAGCTGCGGAGGGTGTTGATTGGGAAAGCGTATCTTGATCCCACGGAATCTTCTATGAACTTCCCTGGTAAGCTCTTCTAGATCCCTAACTGGGAGGAAAACAGGTACATGGTTAGTAATGATAGCATTCCTTCAAGACTGGAATATGATTCCCATTTCAGAGATAAGTATGTTGAGACTTTACTAGTTTCTAGCCCACAGTCCTACCACCTGGCAAACTTATAGCTGGAACAGAGTTGAAATCTGACAAAGTTCCTGGACTTCTATCCTTTTATCTCCACACGCCCTGCTCTCCTGTGGGTGCTTCCTGCCGTCTGAATCCGACTCCCCGCTTGGGCACAGAATCATCAACTCTGCTGCGCATTAACCCCGAAGCGCTCTTGGACGGGGGTCTATGGTCAAATCTAGGGGAGTCAGGGTTCCCTGTCATGCTGGATTCTATTCTACATGATAGCACGGCTGGGGATGGAGTGGGACGCGTGCCTGTTCAAAACCCTTGAAAGCAAACAGGTAAAGTTAACCATGACATCAAATTGTCCTCAAATTCCAACTTACTTTTCCTGCGTTTTTCATTTGTCCTCACCAATCCCCCTTTGTGCCCCCCTCCCACCCCCGCCATCAATGACCTCAATGCAAATACAAGTGGGGTGGTACTTCTGGATGCTCCATGTTCTGGATGCAAGTGGTGACACAATCCTTCTGGGGCTCACATCCTTCCCCTCATTGGTTGCCCGGAGCTCCTGGAACCCCCCTAGACTCAGAGCAGCGGGAATAAAAGCAGCTGCTCATGCTGGGAGGATTCAGAGGCACTCAAGTGTCTCTGCCACTTCTGCCTGCCTGCCGCCAAAGCTACTGCTGCTGCTCCTTCCTCTGCTCCCAGCCACCTGGTACCGGCTGTCAGGTAAGCCCAGAGATTCCTGCTTAGCTGGGATTCTGTTTCTCTCCCCTCCTTTCCCTCTCTCTCTCCAGTACTTTTTCTTAGTGGATCTCTCCTGTCTGAATGGCTCTGACCACTCCTGTCCTGGTCTCTTCGCACAAGCTGAGTTACTCTGCAAGGCTCCTTCCACAGGTAACACTGGATGGTCTCAGTTTGCAAACTCTTTTCTTCACTCTTCTTGTGCCCAGGCGGGCTCCAGTCTCTTCCCCGCGGCTCATGTGCTTAGGTCAGTTTGGGATGCTGGAGCTTCCGGGTACTGCAGGCTGATCCTGATGCAGGAATAGCCTTGTGCGGCCAGTGCTGTCGTGGGTCACATCTCATGCCTAGAGGACCGGGGGAAATGTGTTTGGAACCCAGGACAGTGCCAGCAGGTGGGAAATAGGCACAATGACTGAAGGGCAGACAGTCACTAAATGAAAGCCCGTTTTGTGGGTTCTGGGAACTTTTCCCCCAGTTTTTTTCCTGGGTCCCAATTTGAGACTCTCCCAGCTTGCTTCTTACAGGGTCCTCTTTGCAAAAGTGTGGAGTGACTGGTTGAATTTGGTCCTTTAGTTTCTCAAGGATTCCAACGACAGTGATAAGTCCTCTCTAATCCCCTCCCCCAATCAGGTATGAGGGAAAACCCAGCACTGGGGTGACAGCTTTGAGTTGTACAAGGGGAAAAGCTGCGGTGACAGGTACAGACAGACCCAGTCTGTCTTCCAGGAGTCCTGGCCAACAGGTTGTATGTGCGAGTGTGTGGGGTGCTGGAGAGGGGGCTGTGTTCAGAGATTTCCTCACCCAGTTCTCCTGGAAGGTTTCTTTTTCTAAGCCACACATCCTACAGGCTTACTGGATCATCCAGAAGTCCACTTTGCCAAGGAGGTGAAGGGGAGTGAAATGATCAGCCTGAAGCCAGGATGCAAGGGAATTAGAGGCACAGGCAGGAGCAGAGCCCAGATCTGTGGGCTCAGGGAATTTGGACCTGCCACAGGTAGTGACATTATTCTTCCCTTACAGAGAGGTGTCATGGGGTTCTGGAAGTTCCCCCCATTCTTGGTCCTCAGCATCCTGGTCTTGTACCAGGCAGGCATGTTTCATGCAGCACCATTCAGGTAAGACAGCCCTGCTAGGATTCTCTCACCTCCCCTGACCCCTGGGTCATAAAATTCTGTGTTCCCAGTTGTACCATGCTGTATCTGGCTTTCATGGAGGGGTTGATAATATATGAATGTAAACTATATATAAATTTATCATTTTTATGAGGCAAAGATATGTAGCACGCAGTTTACAGATAGACGTAAAACATATATGTTACATTGTTATTGTAAATTTCATATAACATTTCTTTTTATCAAATATTTGTATCTGTAGGAAATCTATTAATTTAACCATAATTTGAGAAATGGATTGCATCCTAATCTGCTAATTATTTTGCCAACAAATTTGTTATTTAGATGTATGGGACCTATACATCTAATTTCTCACCTTCATTTAGAATACACTAAACTGAAACCATTTTCAGATTTAAACTATCATTATCATTTAATTTTTAATAATGGCTGTATTTAACACTAAGCTCATAAAATTCCTGAAAATCTAACCATCAGTTTTCCCAAGCCTAGATAATCTACTAAAAGTTTGGAGCAAACCACTTCTTTGAGGTCATACCAGAGCCTAAATTCTGGAGAAGCAGCAGTTTTGGATGGATTACTGGCCTCTTGCCCTCTCCATTGAGAGATGCGGGAGTCACATCCTCAGGGGAAGTCGCAGAAACCAGGAAACCTAACTGCTTATCCTGGATGTGGGGGTATCGGGCGGGCGGGCGGCGGGGCTCAGAGATGGTGTTGAGCTTGCTTTCCCTCCCTAGGTCTGTCTTTGATGGGCGTTTTGATCCTGCTACCCTGGATGAGGAGGAATCGCGCCTCCTACTGGCTGCGATGGTGAATGACTACGAGCAGATGAGGGCCCGGGAGTCCGAGAAGGCTCAGAAGACCGAGGGCTCCCGGTGAGATGCCCTGCCCCACCCAGCACAGGGCATCCTCTCCCTCCTGCCCTGCCCAGAAAGGCATATCCTGGAGCCACCTTTGGGTTTTCTGACACCCCTAAAAATGTCTATGGGGAGTGATTATGGCCCTTTCTCTAATGGCCTGTGATATTCTGCTGTCATGACCATTTCTAGCAGAAATCCTTAAGGTTTATTGGCGCCTCTCAGAGCAGTAATTTTCCATGATGATTCTGAGGGGCAGCACCCACTCTCACTAATAGCCCGTTTCTTTTTCTCTATCCTGCAAATCAGCATCCAGAAGAGAGCCTGCAACACTGCTACCTGCATGACGCATCGCTTGGCGGGCTGGCTGAGCAGGTCTGGGAGTATGGTGAAGAGCAACTTGCTGCCGACCAAGATGGGTTTCAAGATCTTCAGCGGGCCCCGCAGGAACTTCTGGTTTTAAGCCGTGAAATGATTCTTGGAATAAGGTGACTGCTCTTTGTACTATTAGATGGGAGGATAACTGACTGGGTACTTCAGGGTGCAGTCCACACTCTAACCCTTCATGGGTTCGTATGGGTGAAAAATCCACAGGGGAAGGAGCCCACACCAGTGTCTGGAGAAAGAACATAGAGTTCCAATAGCTGAAAACCCTAAAACTTGGGTTCATTTTTCTCTATTTTTTCAGTCTCTTCTTGTGACCCTGAGATCTTCTGCCGGGAAATATCAATTGTGTTTATTTAAAACATGGTTCTCTGGATTATAACTGTGACTATTCTAGCATTTGAATTTGAAAGGCAATTATTCTCTCCTTTTAGAGTATGCCCTACTAGTCACGCACATCTGAATTCAGAGTATAGACTTGGGTTCAAGTCTGTCTGTCCGTCCCCTACTAACCATATGATTATGGCCCTGACCCACTCTGAGCCTCAGCTTTCATCTAACTTGAATGCAACAACAGTATCATCAATATAAAAAAATAATTGTGATAATACATGACAGGAGCCTCTTAACTAATAAGTAATATTTATTACATTTTTTCCCCCTCCTAGGTCACCAGGAAGCTGAACTCTACTTTTAGTTTGCAATGAAGGCACCTTACAAAAAAAGAAAATAGCATGGAAGATACCCATGTATGCATGCTTCTCGATATTGAAAACATTCTCCTTTACCTTGAAATAAACTAAAAGCAGAATAAAATAATTAAAGTCATCTAGTGTGCGTCTTTTTTTATATCAATATATTTGATTCTGTATTCAATAAGTATGACACATATCTCATTGGCTTATCTGGTAGCGAATCTGGGCCCTGTCAGGCAACCTGTCAGCTGTTCTGCTAAACCTCAGGGGCACATGAGGTCACTGCCTTCTGGGTGTCTGGGGGTGCATAGTAATGCTGAGCCTCGGTGGATCTCTTTGTTTAAAGAAATGTTCTCATTTGTACACTTCATCAAGGTAAAAAATATATTTTCAATACACTTAAAAGGAGTGATGCTGTTTTTCCCATGAGAACCTCAGACACCTGTGAGCAGTTTGTGACCAGGCTGGCTCAAATGAAGCAATGATACCATGCTCGGGTGTACGCTCAGTGTCTAGTGACACACCGTTATTGGAATCAGAATACTCTGCATCTCAAGGAGATATTCACATTTATTTTCAGAGAGTGCCCTAGTCCCCTGCCCCAGGAATTACCTGTTCTCTTCTCCTTGACTCAGGTTTGTCCTTACTCATCTCTGTCTTCCCTCCCAACAGCACCCCTTCATTCACTTCATAGCCTGCAAAGCCCTTAAGAATAAGGGCTCACAGTTTACAAGGGGATCACAGACTGGCAGACCTGGAAAGACCATCAGATACCATCTAATCCAACTTTTTACTCAGAGATGCAGAGAAGACCCTTGCATTCACAGAGCTTATATTCTAATGGGGGGCAGGGGGAGATTTAGGTGATACATGCTCTGGAATCGGAGATACTTAGTATTGGAAGGAATATGGAATGTCATAGGAGGTAAAGGCTTATTCTATATAGAAATATTCAGCATCAACATCCCTAGCATCTGTTGGAAATGCTGGTGACAAGCTGGTGACAGCTATAATTTTCAAGGTTACTGGGGAAGCTAATTCTACCGGTGGGCAGTCGGATAAGTGGGATTCTTTAGTTGGAAAAATCATCCCCTCTTACCCATTTGACTATTATTTCTTCAGAAGCACACAGAATTATTTATCTTGCTCCCATTCAGTCTGTACTCAGCACAGTAGCCCAGTGTTAGCTGCAAAGGTAGATCAGACCATGTCTCCCTTTGATATAGAATACTCCATTGAGTCCCCATCTCACAGAGAAGAGACCTGGGACATTGCAATGGCTTACAAGGCTCAAGTTCATCTGCCCTTCCTCTCCCCTCACCAATAGTCTCACTACCACCTAGTCTCACATCCTACTTCTCCCTCGCACTAGCCTTCTTATGATTCCTCATTTTATATCCATCAACAACAATCCCCTCAAGTGTTTGCACCTGCTGGTACCTCTCTGCAGAATGCTCTTATCCCGTGGCCCTAACTCCTCCGGATATATATTCAAATATCACCTATCTTGGCTATCTTTTCTGATATTGTCCCTCACCTGCCAGCCCACCCTAACCCTCTTTGCCTGTTTCTTTTTACTTCTTTACTACTTATTACCTACTATCATAACATGTATTTTATTTAGCTAACTTATTATGTATATTCCATCCTTTGTAAACAATTTTAAGTTCCACCTATATAGGAATATGGCTATTTCATTAACTGCTGAATCTGATACTCACTGAACAGTATGCCTGGCACGAGGCAGCATTCAGTAAATATTTGTTAAATGAAAAGTTAAATCCTCTTGTCTTTTGTGCTTGTTGTCAGTTCTCTGGTTCCCTTTCAGTCTGAGGTGCTCAGGATCTGACCCTTATCATGCCTCTGCTCTTGTAAACTAACCTATTGCTTGTTTTACTCCCAACTTTCTCAGGGTTTTTGCACTTATTTATTTTGATTTTTTGCTTCAAATATTGTTCCCCAAAAGTCTGCATGCTTGATTCCCTCTCTTCCTTTAGAACTCTGATGAATTATCTCAGAGAAGACTTTATTATTATTATCTCAGAGAACCCACCATACACAAAATTACACTCCTTCCTCAGATTACTCTCTGTCACCTGATTATTCAACTTTATTTTTTTTAATTCATGGAACTTACCAGTAGCTCCGATATATTTATTATTTTTCTGTTTTTGTTTATGTCATCCCACAGCGTGTAACACTCTGAGGAAAGTTACATGTATTCTTGGAGCTTAGAAAATTCTGTAGAACATTATAAGCCCTCAATAAATATTTGTTGAAAGTGAGGTGAAAATCTCTCAGTCGTGTCCAATTCCTTGCGACCCCATGGACTATACAGTCCATGGAATTCAGTATTTCCCTTCTCCATGGGATCTTCCCAATCCTAGGGATCAAACCCAGGTCTCCCACATTGCAGGCAGATTCTTCACCAGCTGAGCCAGGAGGGAAGCCTGAGAATATTGGAGTAGGTAGCCTATCCCTTTCTCCAGTAGATCTTCCCAACCCAGAAATTGAACCGGGGTCTCCTGCATTGCAAGCAGATTCTTTACTGAGCCATCAGGGAAGTCCTGATATTTGTTGAGCTTTTAAGTGAATTATAATGCTCTGATTTGTTCTCTGAGTTCAACTATTGTCCTGTTTATGAGATGTAAAGATCTCATATTTAAAATGGTCTATAGCCCATTTTTTGATTGGGTCATTTATTTTTCTGGAGTTGAGCTGCATAAGTTGCTTGTATATTTTTGAGATTAGTTGTTTGTCAGTTGCTTCATTTGCTATTGTTTTCTCCCATTCAGAAGGCTGTCTTTTTACCTTGCTTATAGTTTCCTTTGTTGTGCAGAAGCTTTTAATTTTAATTAGATCCCATTTGTTTATTTTTGCTTTTATTTCGAGTATTCTGGGAGGTGGATCATAGAGGATCCTGCTAATTGTTTTCTCCCATTCAGAAGGCTGTCTTTTTACCTTGCTTATAGTTTCCTTTGTTGTGCAGAAGCTTTTAATTTTAATTAGATCCCATTTGTTTATTTTTGCTTTTATTGGGAGCTAATATATACCCATGGTGGATTCATGTCAATGTATGGCAAAACCAATACGGTATTGTAAAGTAAAATAAAGTAAAAATAAAATTAAAAATAAATAAATAAATAAAATGGTCTATAATTTTTGTTTTGATTTTCACTTTGAAAAGTAACATAGAAGAGTACTTTAAATTTTAAATTAGCATTCAAAACTATTTACTTCACTTATTTAGTTCCAGGTTTTACACTGAGTTTTGAGAAAGTATTGATAGAATTTATTAATTTTTGACTTCTGAAACTTATTAAAATTTTCAATTAGGTTTGTTATTTGATCCTTTCCAATAAATGATTAAGAGATTAAGAAGGATTAAAAGGAGCCCCTGAGGGGAAGTCACTTCCATGCTACAGGAAAGTAAACGAGGCTTTCTCATTTTCCAAGAATGAGAAGCCAAGAAAACCCCATGGATACAATACCTTTCTCATTTCTTGTCTAGCCTAAAAGCCACTAAGGTTGTGTCCTTGGCTCTAGGCTCTAATGGCACCAGGGAACCCTATATTAAAGCTCCATAAGTCTGATGCCTAAATAATGGTCAAAATGTCTTGGGAGCAGAGACATATTAGAAAGTTTCTCCAAGCCCAGGTGGTAAAAAGTCCCTGGGCTCATGGGCACCTTCCATGTGTTAACAATTCCCTTTTGCCTGCCCAACCTGCATACATCATTAAATACTGGATAAGGTTTAAAAAAATGAAGGGGCTTTTTTCAGGTGGGCTTTAATCCAATCTTCACTTAATTAAAAGCCTTCCTTAGTTATTGGCAAAGGAATCTAAGGCATGCACTCAACATTCAAGCACCAACTTCAGGATTTAACTGCATCTTAATAACCCATCAGGGGCTTCCCAGGTGGCTCAGTGGTAAAGAATCTGCCTGCCAATGCAGGGGATGATCCCTGGGCTGGGAAGATGTCCTGGAAAAGGAAATGGTAACCCATTCCAGTATTCTTGCTGGGAAATCTCATGCCCAGAAGAACCTGGAGGGCTACAGTCCAAAGCGTCGCCAAGAGCTGGACACGACTTAGTGACTAAAGAACAATAACCTGTCAAGGCCTGGAGTTATGTGATGGAAAGCAGTCCGTTTCCCATCTTTCCTGGAGTTTCACCAGTTCGCTCAATAACTTCCCTTTCTCTGGAGCTCATATGAACAGGAACATTGAAGAACACAAACTGGAATTTGCTAGAGGAGGAACATCTCATATTTGAGATTTCATGATTCCCAGACACAACTGTCAGGGGAGTGAACACAGTCAACCATACAGGCAGTGAGTTCAGGGCGGGTGCCATTCCCAGCAGAAGAGGAGCAGAGGATGGCCCCTGATATAAAGAGTGATCTCCTCAAGCCCCTGCCCTACACATCATCAGATGCACTTTCCTTTTAGACACTCTGTTACTTTCCCTCTCGCCACTTGCTGGTTCTGGCCCACCTGCCCTGGGCGATTTCCTCAGTGCTCCAGCCCTCAACAGCCTCTCTCTCTCAAAGCCCCAGCACTTACTGTCCCTGCCAATCAGCCCAGCATTTACTTATTGTGGTAGGTAGAGTAAGAACTCCTCCACCCCCAGAAGTCCACACCCTGATCCTTAGAAATGCAAATATGGTACTTTGCATGGCAAAAGAGACTTTGAAGATGTGATTAAGCTGAGGACTTTGAGATGGGGAGATTATCCTGGATTTATCCAAAGTGAAAATGAAGTCACTCAGTCGTATCCAACTCTTTGCGACCCTGTGGACTGTAGCCCACCAGGCTCCTCTATCCATGGGATTCTCCAGGCAAGAATACTGGAGTGGGTTGCCATTTAACTTCCCTGGTGGCTCAGATGGTAAAAGATTTATCCAGGTGAATCCAATAAAATCACAAGGCTTCTTCCAAGTAGAAAAGGGAGGCAGAAGAGGAGGCTGGGGTGAGGCGATAGGAGGACTCAACTTGCCAGTACTGAAAATGGAGGAAGGGGCCCTTGAGCCAAGGAATGTGCTGGCCACTAGGATCAGGAAATGGAAAGGAAATGGATTCTCCTCTAGGACTTCCAGAAAGGACCCAAGCCTGCCAAGATTTTAGCACATTGAGAGCCCTGTTGGACATGGGACTTATAGCCACAGAAGTGTAAGTTAATAAACTTGTATTGTTTAATGTCATTAAAGTAGTAATAATTTGCTATGGCAGTAATAGGAAAATAGTGCTTATTTTCTTTTATTGTTCTTGATTTTTATTTATTTCTAAATTGAAGTATAGTTGATTTACAATGCTGTGTTACTTTCAGGTGTACAGCAAAGTGATTCAATTATACATGTGTATCTATTTTATATGTATCTATGGCATCTGGTCCCATCACTTCATGGCAAATAGATGAGGAAACAGTGGAAACAGTGTCAGACTTTATTTTGGGGGGCTCCACAATCATTGCAGATGGTGATTGCAGCCATGACATTAAAAGACGCTTACTCCTTGGAAGAAAAGTTATGACCAATCTAGATAGCATATTCAAAAGCACAGACATTACTTTGCCAAAAAAGGTCCGTCTAGTCAAGGCGCTGGTTTTTCCAGTGGTCATGTATGGATGTGAGAGTAGGACTGTGAAGAAAGCTGAGCACCGAAGAATTGATGCTTTTGAACTGTGGTGTTGGAGAAGACTCTTGTGAGCCCCTTGGACTGCAAGGAGATCCAACCAGTCCATCCTAAAGGAGATCAGTCCTGGGTGTTCATTGGAAGGAATGATGCTAAAGCTGAAACTCCAATACTTTGGCCACCTCATGCAAAGAGTTGACTCATTGGAAAAGACCCTGATGCTGGGAGGGATTGGGGGCAGGAGGAGAAGGGGACGACAGAGGATGAGATGGCTGGATGGCATTACCGACCCGATGGACATGAGTCTCAGTAAATTCCGGGAGTTGGTGATGGACAGGGAGGCCTGGCGTGCTGCGTGCGATTCATAGGGTCGCAAAAAGTCGGGCACGACTGAGCGACTAAACTGAACTGAACTGAATCTATTTTTTGGGGAAGATATTTTCTCTTATAGGTTATTGCAAAATATTGAGTATAGCTTTTTTTGTGCTAAATTATTTCATTTGTGTGAGTCTTACCTTCCGAGGAAACCAGAATCATTCTTAGGACATTGGTCTTTATTCATCTCTCCCTTCTTTTTAAGTCTCAATTAGAAATGGCAACCCACTCCAGTATTCTTGCCTGCAGAATCCCATGGAAGGAGGAACCTGGTGGGCTACAGTCCATGGGGTCGCAAAGAGTCGGACACGACTGAGCCACTTCACTTAGGTTCTAGGTAAACTCACGAAGCAGCCACATTACAAAGCTTCTGCTGACAACCTGCAGAAAGTGTGGCTTTTAGGCAAGGACCTGGAGTCAGCTGTAGACCCATTTTTAATAAGTAGAGAAAGATCTGGTGGTGCCAGTCCAGGTGGCAAGCTCTCTCTCCGCTGTCACTGTTACATACTTTACTGTCAGGGATATAAGGGCAAGGTATCTGTCCTCCCTTCCTCCTATCTATTTTGAAAATCCTTCCCTCCTCATATTGAGCAGCTGGTGGTAGGAGCAGCCTTTTCTGATTGCAGAAATCACTTAGAGTGATTTTCCTTACTCCTTCATGTTGTCCCCTTCAGCTGTTCTTTCAGAAGACAATGGTGCCTTCAGGGCAAGTGAAGAGGAGGTCAAATAGTGAGTATCTTGATGTTAAATAAAGATACTGTAAAGACAGCATGACATTTACAGTGTATTTGTAGAATGTCAGATTTAGAAAGAAACTCCAAAATCTCCCAACTCAAGAGATCTGTTTGACAAATGTGGAAGTAGAAGTCCAAATGATTTTCTCAAAGTCAAGTCATTTAGAGTTAGGGGCAGGAATTAGAACCTTATTTCCTGGATCCCAGCACTCTTCCCCTTGTTTCTACTGCTGCTGCTGCTGCTACTGCTGCTAAATCGCTTCAGTTGTGTCCAACTTTGTGCGACCCCATAGTCGGCAGCCCACCAGGCTCCTCTGTCCATGGGATTCTCCAGGCAAGAATACTGGAGTGGGTAGCCATTTCCTTCTCCAGATGTCTCTACTGCATCCACTGGCAAAATAAAACACAACCGAAACAACCACAGTTCAGATGAGGTGAAACAGTGCATAATACCAACCTAAGAACTTAAGTTATTGGATTTTTGTTTCTTTGAACTTTGAAGCATTTAAAATTGTTATTTTGTGAGTGTTGTTATGGGTCTGATTTTTCTTTTTTTTTTAGCAATTTACTTAAGTGGCAGCACTGACATTTTCCTGCTGCAAAATTGTCAGTCTCCCAGATATTGCTACAGGATTGTAAATAATTCATGCCTGGTCATTGAGCTTCTGACTACAAATCACATTAGCCCTGAAACAGGATGACATGCCTATGTCCTCCTCTGACTCAGCATCATGTCTAGAGGACCAGACCTCTTACCTGATATTGTAGCAGATTAGCCAGGTTCCAGCATCTCAGAGCCTCAGTGACACCTTGAAAATACAATCAATTCAAGCTGACTTCTCTTACTATTTCTTCATCTATAAAACAAAGATAATGAGACCCATCTTATTAAAATGTTGAGAGTATAATAGAGAACGTATACATAGTCCTTGACGTAGAGCTGGAACTCAATTTTCATAGTTTTAATTTTAATATTTTTTTGCTTTGTTCTATCTCAATATGATTTTTACAAAATCTTTCAGATTCACGGTACCTGCAACATTTTCAGGATGTTCCTCTCTCCCAAGTTGCAGAGATTCACTTGTACTAATCACTGATGGAAAGCTTGGGATTCTCCCCGTCTTTACATAGTACACATAATTTTTAAAAATCACTTTAGGTTTTTAGCATGGTCTTAGATTCACAGCAAAATTGAGAGGAAGGTAAAGAGATTTCCCACATACTCCTGCCCCTACACATGCATCATCTATCTCCCCCATTATCAACAACCCCCAGCAGAGTGATACATTTGGTACCAGTAGTTTTCTGTTCATGATTTTTAGTTTAATTCCACAATGATCTGAGAGCAGAGATTTCATGATTTCTTTTCTTTTAAATGTGTCAAAGTTTGCTGTGTGGCCCAGAATGTGGTCTAACTTGATAAACGTTCCATGTGACCTAGAGAAAACTGTGTTCTGCTATTGTGAAAGTACTCTACAGATGTTGATTATAAACAGTTGATTGATATTGCCTAGTTCAACTGTATCCTTCCTGATTTTTCTTCCTGCTGGATCTGCCCATTTCTGATAGGGAATGTTGAAGTCTCCAGTTATATAGTAGGTTCATCATTTTCTCTGGACAGTTCATTAGTTTTTACCTCATACATTTTGTCTTTGTTTTTAGGCACAAGCATGTTAAGGAGTGTGGGCTTCCCAGGTGGCACTAGTGGTAAAGAACCCACCTGCCAATGCGGGAGATGAAAGAGATGCAGGTTTGATCCCTGGGTCCAGAAGATCCCCTGGAAGAGGGCACGGCAACCCACTCTAGTATTCTTGCCTGGAGAATCCCACAGACAGAGGAGCCTGGTGGGCTACAGTCCACAGGGTCGAAGAATTGGATAAGACTGAAGTGACTTAGCATGCATACATGTTAAGGAGTATTCTGTCTTCTTGGAGATTGTTATTAATATGCAATGCCCTTCTTTATTCCTGTACCTTTTCTTGAGGTCTACTCTATCTGAAAATAACATAGCTACATAGTTACTTTCACAGCATGGTATATTTTTCTCTATCTATTTACTTTCAATCAGTGTCTATATTTAAAAGTCAGTTTCTTGCAGACAACATGTAGTAGGTCCTGATTTTTGATACACTCTGACAGTTTCTGTCTGCTAATTGGTACATTCAGAGACCACTGTCATTCAAAGAGTTTATTGACATAGTTGGATCAATATCTACTGTATTTGTTACTGTTTCTTATTTGTTGTATTGTTCTTGTTTGCTACTTTTATCTTCCACTCCTTTTCTGCCTTTTGAGGTTTTAATTAATCATTTTATCAGTATACGATTCCATTTTTCTCCTTTCTTAGCATATTGGCTATATTCCTTTAAAATTTTTTTGTTGGTCTCCCTAGAGTTTGCAATTAATGTTTACAACTAATCCAAACTGACTCTGAAATAACACTATACCATTTTGTGGGTAGTGTGAAAACCTTGTAATAGGAAAATAATCATAACTCCTTCCTTCTGATCCTTATATCATTGCTGTCACTCATTCTATTGATGCATATAATACTGAAGCATAAATATAGATGTAATTATGTATATCAATATGCATATTATTTAACACATCACAGTTATAACTATTTCAAACAAATTGTTTTCTGTTAGATCAGCTAAGTGTAAGAAAGGGCTCCTCTGGTAGCTCAGCAGTAAGGAATCTGCCTGCCAATGGAGGAGATGCAGGTTCAGTCTCTGCATAGGGAAAATCCCCTGGAGAAGAAAATGGCAAGCCACTCCAGTATTCTTGCCTGGGAAATCCCATGGACAGAGGAGCCTGGAGGACTATATAGTCCATAGGGTCACAAAAGTCAGATGCATTAGTGACTAAACAACAATAAGTATGAGAAAAAGAAACCAACCTGATGCTTACTGTGTATTCATGCTGTGTTTTTTGCCTTTTAGTATAATTTACAATTTTTGGATAGCTGAAGATGATATGTCAGGTTAAAGGAACTGCTGGAAATAGGCCTCTGGTATGGTGATGGTGATCTACATAGTCAAAGGCTTTAGCTTAGTCAATGAAACAGAAGTAGATGTTTTTCTGGAATTCTCTAGCTTTTTCTATGATCCAGTGGATGTAGGCAATTTGATTTCTGGTTCTTCTGCCTTTTCTAGATCCAGCTTGTACATTTGGAAGTTCTAAATTCACATACTGTTGAAGTCTAGCTTGAAGGATTTTGAGTGTTACTTTGCTAGCATGTGAAATGATGGCAATTGTGTGGTAGTTCGAACATTGTTTGGCATTGCCTTTCTTTGGGATTGGAATGAAACTGACCTTTTCCAGTCCTGTGGCTACTGCTGAGTCTTCCAAATTTTCTGGCATATTGAATGCAGCACTTTCACTGCATCATCTCTTATGATTTTCAATAGTTTGCTGGAATTCCATCACTTCCACTAGCTTTGTTCATAGTGATGCTTCCTAAGGCCCGACTTTGCATTCCAGGATGTCTGGCTCTAGGTGAGTGATCATACCATTGTGATTATCTGGGCCATTAAGATCTTTTTTGTATAGTTTTTCTGTGTATTCTTGCCGCCTCTTCTTAATATCTTCTGCTTGTATTAGGTCCATACCATTTCTGTCCTTTAAAGCGCCTATCTTTGCATAAAATGTTTCCTTGGTATCTCTAATTTTCTTGAAGAGATCTCTGGTTTTTCTCATTCTATTGTTTTCCTCTATTTCTTTGCACTGTTCACTTAAAAAGGCTTTCTTATATCTCTCCTTGCTATTCTTTGGAGCTCTGCATTCAGATGGATGTATCTTTCCTTTTCTTCTTTGCCTTTTGCTTCTCTTCTTTTCACAGCTATTTATAAGATCTCCTCAGACAACCATTTTGGCTTTTCACATTTCTTTCTCTTGGGGATGACTTTGATTACTGCCTCCTGTACAATGTTACAAACCTCTGTCCATAGTTCTTCAGGCACTCTGTCTATCAGACCTAATCCCTTGAATCTATTTGTCACTTCCACTGTACAATTGTAATGCATTTGATTTAGGTTATACGTGCATGGCCTAGGGGTTTTCCCTACTTTCTTTAAATCTGAATTTTGCAATAAGGAGTTCATGATCTGAGTCACAGTCAGCTCCCGGTCTTGTTTTTGCTGACTGTATAGAGTTTCTCCATCTTTGGCTATAAAAATACAGTCAATCTGATTTCAGTATTGACTATCTGGTGATGTCCATATGAAGAGCTGTCTCTTGTGTTGTTGGAAGAATGTATTTGCCATGACCAGTGGGCATTCTCTTGGCAAAACTCTGTTAGCCTTTGCCCTGCTTCATTTTGTACTCCAAGGCTAAACTTGCTTGTTATTCTAGATGTCTCTTGACTTTCTACTTTTACAATCCAGTCTCCTATGGTGAAAAGGACATCCTTTTTTGGTGTTAGTTCAAGAAGGTCTTGTAGGACTTCATAGAATGGTTCAACTTCAGATTCTTCAGTATTAGTGGTTGGGGCATACTCTTGGATTGCTGTGATATGGTCAAAAAGCCAACTGTTAGAACCGGACATGGAACAACAGAGTGGTTCCAAATTGGGAAAGGAGTACGTCAAGCCTGTATATTGTCATCCTGCTTACTTAACTTGTATGCAGAATACATCACGAGAAATGCTGGGCTGGATGAAGTATAGTTCAGTCGCTCAGTTGTGTCCGACTTTTTGTGACCCCATGAATCACAGCATGCCAGGTCTCCCTGTCCATCACCAACTCCTGGAGTTCACTCAGACTCACGTACATCGAGTCCATGATGCCATCCAGCCATCTCATCCTCGGTCGTCCCCTTCTCCTCCTGCCCCCAGTCCCTACCAGCATCAAATTCTTTTACAATGAGTCAACTCTTCTCATGAGGTGGCCAAAGAACTGGAGCTTCAGCTTTAGCATCATTCCTTCCAAAGAAATCCCAGGGTTGATCTCCTTCAGAATGGACTGGTTGGATCTCCTTGCAGTCCAAGGGACTCTCAAGAGTCTTCTCCAACACCACAGTTCAAAAGCATCAATTCTTTATCTTTCCTTTTCTCCTTTGCTTTTTGCCTCTCTTCTTTTCACAGCTATTTGTAAGGCCTCCCCAGACAGCCATTTTGCTTTTTTGCATTTCTTTTCCATGGGGATGGTCTTGATCCCTGTCTCCTGTACAATGTCACGAACCTCATTCCATAGTTCATCAGGCACTCTATCTATCAGATCTAGGCCCTTAAATTTATTTCTCACTTCCACTGTATAATCATAGGGATTTGATTTTGGTCATACCTGAATGGTCTAGTGATTTTCCCTACTTTCTTCAATTTCAGTCTGAAATTGGTAATAAGGAGTTCATGATCTGAGCCACAGTCAGCTCCTTGTCTTGTTTTTGTTGACCATATAGAGCTTCTCCATCTTTGGCTGCAAAGAATATAATCAATCTGATTTTGGTATTGACCATTTGGAAGAGGGTATTTGCTATGACCAGTGCATTTTCTTGGCAAAACTCTATTAGTCTTTGCCCTGCTTCATTCCGCATTCCAAGGCCAAATTTGCCTGTTACTCCAGGTGTTTCTTGACTTCCTACTTTAGCATTCCAGTCTCCTATAATGAAAAGGACATCTTTTTTGGGTGTTAGTTCTAAAAGGTCTTGTAGGTCTTCATAAAACCGTTCAACTTCAGCTTCTTCATTGTTACTGGTTGGGGCATAGACTTGGATAACTGTGATATTGAATGGTTTGCCTTGGAGACGAACAGAGATCATTCTGTCATTTTTGAGATTGCATCCAAGTACTGCATTTTGGACTCTTTTGTTGACCATGATGGCTACTCTGTTTCTTCTGAGGGATTCCTGCCCACAGTAGTAGATATAATAGTCATCTGAGTTAAATTCACCCATTCCAGTCCATTTTAGTTCGCTGATTCCTAGAATGTCGACCTTCACCCTTGCCACCTCTTGTTTGAAATTGTGTCCCTGTTTGATTTCATTTTATATTATAAATGATCATATTTGGCATTATATCTTTCGAATACTGTAAGTTCATTTTTATTACTTTCAAGAACACAGGGAGAATTTATAGATGGAAAGTAAAAATAAAGAGGGAAAGCACATTGGGTGGTGTCACTGTGTAAGTGAATGTTATGTAATGATGATATTCTGAAATAAGTTATTTAAGGTATGGGATTTTCTTAGAGAGAGAAAGAGGTTTAAGCTAAAAAAGAAGCTCTTTTCAGGATTCTTCTCCCATATAGGAGGACATATTTCCAGGAAATAATATACTTGATAATCAGAAAAGTGAGTCAGTTTAGATATTTCAAGGACTATGATCTAAGTTATTTTTTGGCTTATCATCAGCATCAATATAACATTGAGCAAATTCAAATTTTGTGTAATTATTTGTTTCCAATTTGCTCTCACTTTGAACTTATTCTACCATCTATAAAACCCTGGAACAATATTTCCTTCTTACCTCACAGCAATAAAGTGAAAGAGACTATGCAATTAGGAAATGTTCTGTGTAATGATGAGCCATTTTTAAAACGCCCATGGAAATGTTAAAGATAAGATGAAACACTATTGTACTTGGCACTTCATTCCTTTCAGATCCTGGAACTTTTAGGGTGTGTGTGTATGTGTGTGTGTGTGTGTGTGTGTGTGTGTGTGTTTGGAATGAGATGGTGTGATGCAGGCGAAGGTGAAGAGTGAGACAGGAGGGGATAAGACCTGAACATAGTACAAGGGTAATGGTAAAACTTCATTGCTGTTTATAAAAATAGTTTCCTAGTAAAATATGCCCTTCCAGGAAGCATTGACAGATGGAGTAAAGTAAAACAATCCACCATATCTGAGAATCCTGTGCAGTGCCAGCTGGACCCACTTAGAGGCTTCGAAGAAATGTCAGTCATTATTAAGGGAAGTCCTCTGCGACCAGGAAACAGAAGATTTGTTTGAAAACATCTCCCCTGCAAGGGCTCTGGTTAATGTTTTGCAATCTGAACCTGTGACCATCCCTCATTAACTCCTGTGTTAGTGGATCATTTTGTGTAATACAGCTGAAATTAATACTGATGATCCACTGATTGTGTTTCATGAATCTACTAGATTCATTTGGAAATACAAGGGGTGGGTGTTTGCTTGAGGCATTATATAATGCTTCTCTCCTGAGGATTAAAGTGTTAGTATTTGTAATGCACACTGAAGATGAAAAATGTTGTATAAATAATAGCTATTATCCTGTGGTACATACAGCAGCAGCTACTCCATTAGGAAAGGGGAAAAAAAGGGCAGCAATACCTGACCATGACAAAAAGTCAGATGCAGGCTTCCACACCAGCCATGCCCTCTACTCTACCATGCACTGAGGTAAAGCAGTTGCCTAAAATGTGCTGAAATTCTTTAAACCATATCTGAAGAGGCAAAAAACTTTGGGTTTAACAGAAAACCAGATATCTCACCTGTCCTACTATGCTTGTAGTGTTGCACATAGTTTGCCATTACAAGCTTAGTCTGGTTCCCAGCCAGAAGATTGACATAGTAAGGCTCTGCTCAGTTGTGGCTGCTAGCCAAGTGCTACAGTTAGTCAGAAAGGTCCTTGCCATGGTCACTACCTCCCCCACATCTCTGGAATGACCACTGTTGCCAGGATTACAAAAGATAAAATCAAAATCAAATTTAAGTGGCAGTTCACTTGTAATTCAAGTAAAAATCAAATAAAAGCCTAGATGGGTACATGTGTCATCCAAAAAGGCAAACTGGCCTGTCTCTAATTCCATGAGAGAACCCCAAGTAGGCTCACAGAAGCAGCTTTGTGTTTAAAAAGCTTCTTAATGCTAAATAACACTTAAGACCTGAGCCTCAAATCTCAGGGAGTGTCTACACTGGAATACATTTCCACAGTAATTGTTCTCAGATTTGGGGATTTCATACAGCTTTAGAATATTAGCATGTATTTATCATCTACTATGATAATTTTTTCAAAAATAAATTACATTTAGAAATATAAGGAATAGGAAAGACAAACAGAATAAATGGACTGTCATAAGAAAGGGCACATGGCAAACTTAGAACAATATGTATGTATTTTATGTATATTGGGCAAATTGCTTAACTTACCAATTCCTTTGGGTTCTCCATCTCTAAGAGGAGACATACCTATTTGTTATGAGGGGTAGAGGAATTAATGCATAAAGTTCTTAAAAGAATACATGGTACCCTATATGCAAGACATAAGATTTTAATTCTCTTTATTTGTGTGCATATACGTCCCTTCTTAATATTTAAAAATTCTTATTCCCATAGACTTGTGATAACCATATCTCAGACCAGCAGTGGCTCTCAGACTTACGTTTGGAACCACTGGTCTAAAAGCCCCACAGTGGCCTAAGATACAAGATAATTCTACTCGGGAACTAGACTAGTTTATAATAATTAAAAGCCCCCAAAGGAGAAGAAACATTTAATCCTAGTGAATATTGATTAAGAATGGTTTTCCATATATAAAAAGTCTCCAATGTCATATCTCATATATTTTATTTATTGCTTGGATGGAGAGAGAGATAATACTCCCTAATATTAATTGTTCACTTACAAGACTCATCCTTGTTTCCTCTTTCCTTCATCTCTAATGTTGAATCCATTATCATATTCTGTGAAGTTTATCATTCCATCCTAACTGGCCTTTCTGCTTCCACTTTTCCTATGTCTACAATCCATTTTCCATACAGCACTCCAAGTGGTATTTAAACAAAAATGTAGACCTTCTAATGGCTTCTTATTGGACTTGTAATAACATCCAAAATCTTGCCATAGCATAAAATGCCCTGAATGACCTAGCCCTTGTCTATCTCTCTGACACATTTGTCCTTCTCTCCCTTACTTTCCAATGAGCGAACCATACTGACCTCCATTATGTCCCTTGACTGTTATAATCTTGCTCTTTCCTCAGGGCCTTTAACTTGCTGTTTTCTCTGCCTGGAACACTATTCTCTCAGTTAATCATGTGGCTACTTCCATCCTCTCATACAGGTCTTATCACAAATAATATCTCTTTAAAAATGTTCCCCCTCACTCACTCCTCTTTATCCCTTCAGCCCTACTTTCAAAGCATTTGTAACTCTCTGAGATGATTTCATTTATTCATTAGTATATGATTATGGTTATTGTCTTATTTTCATACATCAGAATGTAAGTTTTATGAAAGGCCTTTGTCTACTTTGTTCAATAGTATATACCTGGGTTTCCCTGGTAGCTCTGCTGGTAAAGAATCTGCCTGTGATGCAGGAGACCCCGGTTTGATTCCTAGGTTGGGAAGATCTGCTGGAGAAGGGATAGGCTACCCACTCTGTTATTCTTGGGCTTCCCTGGTGGCTCAGCTGGCAAAGAATCCACCTGTAATGCAGGACACCTAGGTTCAATCCCGGGGTTGGGAAGATCCCCTGGAGAAGGGAATGGCTTCCATTTCATCTCTTAGAATAGTGTTTGAAACTGACTAGTCATTCAATAAATGCTTATTGGAAACATCAATAAAAGATACTTCCAGATATTAAGTTAAACTTTTCTATAAGAAAATATTACCTGTGATCCATATAATAACACTACAAAGAGAGTTTATTATTGTCCTTATCTTACTGATAAACAAACTGAGCTTATTAAGAAAATTTTCAAAGACAATGGATATAACAAATATCAATGCCAGGACTCAGATGCAGAATATAACTCTATTTGACTTCAGAGATCATTCCTTTTTTTTTTTTTTTTTTTCCATCCATGGACCAATGTCAGCGCCTCAGCTGGACAATTTCATTCAACACGCCCGCACCTGCTGAAACCTACTCCCTATCAATTCAGTTTTCTCCAGGTTAACCTTATTCCATCCCACTGCTAAGCACCTCCTCCACCTTTTTCGGGTTCTACTACTGCCCACATTTGGAAGAGGAAAAAAAAAAGAAACCAACGCGCAAGACAGTGTGAATTCCAGGAAAAAAGTGAGCGTGTGTAAGACTGAGTGTGTGCATCCATGCGTACATTCTTCTCCCCACTGTTAACTATAAGTTCATTTTCTAAGTCTGTGAGTCTAATTTCATTTTCTAAATAAGTTCATTTGCATCACTTTTTTTTTTTTTTTAGATTCTGCATGTAAGCAATATTGTATGATATTTGTCTTTTCTCTGTCAGAGCCTGTTCTCTTAATCTCATGCTGTATACTTCTTATCTAATTTAGAAATTCCTTATCAAGATTTCATAATTTTTAAAAAATTCAAAAAATAAGTACTTATATTGGAGGACTGAGTTCACTACTACAGGTTGAAATGATGACATAAAACTAATAAAATGAAGCATATTGAAATAAATATTAAGTCTTTCTCTTAATGTTTAAAGAATCATCTGAGAAAGAATGGATGAGAGGGGCCTTAGCTCCTTGTGAGAAAAAGGTCAAATAGTTTTATTTGACTTTGTGTTTGATGTGAGCTAGTATAATGATGTGACTGAAACAAAACAAACAAACAACAACAACAAAAAAAAAACCAAGCTACTACACACAGGTCATATTAACATAAGTCTAGTGTCCAAGTACAGTTACAGTGTGCTTCACTTGTCAAAGTATCAACCAATTTTGGAGGTCAAACTTTAAGAGGGAAATAGGAAAGCTAAACCTTCATCTGGGCTTCCCTGGTGGCTCAGATGGTAAAGAATCTACCTGCAATTTAGGAGATGCGGGTTCAATCCCTGGGTCAGGAAGATCCCGTGGAGAAGAGAGTGGCTACCCACTTCAGTATTCTTGCCTGGAGAATCCCACAGACAGAGGAGCCTGTTGGGCTATGGTCCATAGAGTAGCAAAGAGTCACACACAACTGAGTGACTAACAAACCTTGATCAAGGACAAGTAACCAAGATGACGAAGGGTCTAAAATGAATGCAAAATAAGTTAACAGAGGGGCAGTCCTAAGATGGTGGTGGAATAGGATGGGGAGATCACTTTCTCCCCCACAAATTCATTGAAAGAACATTTGAACGCACAGAAAATTCCACAAAACAACTTCTGAATGCTCGCAGAGAACATCAGGCACCGAGAAAGGTAGCCCATTGTCTTCAAAAGGAGGTAGGACAAAATATAAAAGATAAAAAGAGACAAAAGAGGTAGGGACAGAGATCCACTCCACGAAGGGAGTCTTAAAAGAGAAAGAAGTTTCCAAACACCAGGAAATATTCTCAGCAGTGGGTCTGTGGTGAGTCTTGGAATCTCAGAGGGCAACATAACCAGGAGGAAAAATAAATAAATAAATAAATTTATACTAAAAAAATAAAAATTAAAACCCACAGATTACATGCCTAAGGGCAACTCCCAGTGGAGAAGCAGCCCAGACGCTCACATCTGCCACTAGCAAGTGGGGGCTGGACAGGGAGGCGCAGGCTGCATTGCTTAGGGTAAGGACCAGGCCTGAATGCCCCAAGGGCAATCTGAGAGAACTAACATGAGATACCAGCCCAGACTGTTGGATAGCCAGAGAGAGAGAAAAAAAAGAGAGAGAGAGAGAACTACCTGGTGAAAAGCTGTAACCTAAAACACTGCCATGCCTGCTCATACAACAAAGGAATGAGCAGAGCTAGCTGGCTGCAGACTGGCCCATCCCCTGCTGGAGACAGGCAGGCAGCGGCAGCTAGAGCCAGAAAGGGGCAATCGCAGCCTCTGAGAGGCATCCTCTACCAAACTGCAAGCAGGCTTCTTTGCTAACCAAGACTTTAGCCACAAGAAGAGACACATGGCACACCTGAGAAGGTGCACCTATTGTACACCCAGAAAACCAAGCTGCTGGGATGGGGGAGGTGATAAGACACACTCCCCACCTGGGGGGGACTGTGCTCGCCAAGCACCTGGTCACCTGAACTGCTCAGACCTGGGAAGGGCACAAAACGCAGGCTCAACCTAATCTGTGCCTTTGTGGAATACCCGAGAACCTGAACTTGAGGGACTTAGACCTGGGAAGTGCACGCAACGCAGGGCCCACCTCAGACAGTTCCCGGCAGAGCAACATAGAGCCTGAGAAGTATAAACCATGAAAGCACACATGCCATGAGTGGGTGGGGGCAAGCCCAGTGCAGCTGAAACACTGCAAGCACTCCCCACACATGCCAGTGATATTTGCTTGCAGTGTTCCTCTCTCCCCACAGCAGGACTGAACAAGTGAATTTTAAAAAGTGACCACCATTGCCCCCTAGTGTCAGGGCAGAATTAGACACTGAAGAGACCAGCAAACAGTAGAAGCTAAAATAAACAGGGGGAACCACTTTGGAAGTGACAGGTACAACAGATTAAGACCCTGTAGTTAGCACTGACTACATAGGAAGGGGCCTACAAATCTTGAGAAGAAGTATAAACTGGATCAAGGAACTATCAGAAAATGAACTCACTCCACATGATCCACAACAGCTCCAGAGAAAGTCCTAGATATATTTTCACTATTATCATTTTTTAATTAAAAAATTTTAATTCATCTATTACTTCTTTAATTTTCATTTTTATAACATACTATTACCCTGCCAAAAAAAAAAAAGACCCTATTTTTAAAACAAACTTCATATATATTTATTTTATAATTTTTGTGACTTTGTTTGGGTTTTTAGAGGTTAAAGCATCTGCCTCTAATGCGGGAGACCTGGGTTCGATTCCTGGATCGGGAAGATCCCCTGGAGAAGGAAATGGCAATCCACTCCAGTATTCTTGCCTGGAGAATCCCATGGACAGAGAAGCCTAGTAGGTTACAGTCCATGGGGTCGCAAAGAGTCAGACACGACTGAGTGACTTCACCTCACCTCACCTTGGGTTTTCTTAATATTGTATTTTTGAGATTCTAATCTCTATTCCAGATTTTCGATCTTTGCTTTTTGGTATTTGTTATCAGTTTTGAACATTTAAGAACCCAGTCTTCAGTACCCATTTTTACTTGGGAGTGGGATTACTGGCTTGATTGTTCTCTCCCCCTTTTGACTCTCCTTTTTCTCCACTAGGTCACTGCTATCTCCTCCCTTCCCCTTCTGTTCTCTACCCAACTCTGTGAAGCTCTTTGTGTGGTCCTTACTGTGGAAAACACTTAGGGAACTTATAACTGGCTGGATCTGTCTCTCTCCTTTTGATTCCCATTTTTTCCTCCTGGCCACCTCTGTCTCCTTCCTCTCTCTTCTCTTCTCTGTATAACTCCGTGAACATCTCTGAGGGGTCCAGACCATGGAGAGCAAATAGGGAAGTGATTACAGGCTAGCTTGCTCTCTCCCTATTTGATTCCTCATCTTCTCTTCCTGGTCACATCTATCTCCCTCCTCTCTCTTCTCTTCTCCATGTAACTTTGTGAAACTTTCCAAGTGTCCCTCGCTGTGGAGAAACTTTTCATCACTAATCTAGATGTTTTATTATCAGTGCTGTATAGAATGAGAAGTCTTGAGGTAGAGTTTAGTTCAGTTCAGTCACTCAGTCATGTCCAACTCTTTGCAACCCCACGAATTACAGCACACCAGGCCTCTCTGTCCATCACCAACTCCCAGAGTTCACTCAAACTCATGTCCATCAAGTCGGTGATGCCATCCAGGGATCTCATCCTCTGTTGTACCCTTCTCCACCTGCTCCAATCCTTCCCAGCATCAGAGTCTTTTTCAATGAGTCAACTCTTTGCATGAGGTTACTGTAAGAATAAGACTGAAAACCAGAGGTAGGAGGCTTAAGTCCAAAACCTGAGAACACCAGAGAACTCCTGACTCCAGGGAACATTAATCAATAAGAGCTCATCAAAAGCCTCCATACCTACACTGAAACCAAAGACCACTCAAGAGCCAACAAGTTTCAGAGCAAGACATACCATGCAAATTCTCCAGAAACACAGGAACACAGTCCTGAGTTTCAATATACAGGCTGCCCAAAGTCACACCAAACCCACTGACATCTCAAAACTCACTACTGGACACTTCATTGCACTCCAGAGAGAAGAAATCCAGCTCTATCCACCAGAACACTGACACAATCTTCTCTAACCAGGAAACCTTGACAAGCCACCTGTCCAACCCCACCCACAGGGAGGAACCTCCACAATAAAAAGGAACCACAAAATGCCAGAATACAGAAAGGCCACCCCAAACACAGCAATCTAAACAAGATGAAAAAGCAGATAAATACTCAGCAGGTAAAGCAACAGGATAAATCCCCACCAAACCAACCAAAAGAGGAAGAGAAAGGGAATCTATCTGATGAAGAATTCAGAACAATGATAGTGAAAATGATCCAAAGTCTTGAAAACAAAATGAAGTTACAGAAAAATAGCCTGGAGACAAGGATTGAGAAGATGGAAGAAATGTTTAATAATGACCTAGAAGACATAAAAAAAAAGTGTCAATACATAATGAATGATGCAATAAAGTGAAAGTGAAGTTGCTCAGTCATGTCCGACTCTTTGCAAGCCCATGGACTGTAGCCTATCTGGCCCCTCCATCTCTAGGATTTTCCAGGCAAGAGTGCTGGAGTGGATTGCCATTTCCTTCTCCAGGAGATCTTCCTGATCCAGGAATTGAACCCGGGTCTTCCACATTGCAGGCAGACGCTTTACTGTCTGAGCCACCATGGAAGCCAATGATGCAATAAATGAGATAATAAACACTCTGAGGTCAAAAACACTCTGGAGGGAAACAACAGTAGAATAATGGGGACAGAAAATAGGAAAAGCGAGGTAAAGATAGAATGGCAGAAATAAATGAAGCAGAGAGGAAAAAAGAAAAAAAGAATTAAAAGAAATGAAGACAACCTCAGAGACCTCTGGAACAATGTTAAATGCCCCGACATTTGAAACATAGGAGTCCTAGAAGAAGAAAACAAAAAGAAAGACCATGAGAAAATACTTGATGAGACAATAGTTGAAAACTTCCCTAAAATGGGGAAAGGAATAGTCACCCAAGTCCAAAAAACCCAGAGAGTCCCAAATAGGATACACCCAAGGCAAAAACACCCCAAGACACATATTAATCAAATTAACAAAGATCAAACACAAAGAACAAATATTAAAAGCAGCAAGGGAAAAACAACAAATAACACAAAAGGGGATTCCCATAAGGATAACAGCTGATCTTTCAATAGAAACTCTTCAGGCCAGAAAGTAATGGCAGAACATACTTAAAGTGATGAAAGAAAATAACTGACAGCCCAGATTACTGTACCCAGCAAGGATCTCATTCAAATATGAAGGAGAAATCAAAAGCTTTACAGACAAGCAAAAACTGAGAGAATTCAGCAACACCAAACCAGCTCTCCAACAAATGCTAAATGATCTTCTCTAGACAAGAAACACAGATAGGGTGTATAAACCCAAAGCAACAAAGTAAATGGTACTGGGATCATACTTATCAATAATTACCTTAAATTTAAATGGGTTGAATGCCCCAACCAAAAGACAAAGACTGGCTGAATGGATACAAAAACAAGACCCCTATATATGTTGTCTACAAGAGACCCACCTCAAAACAAGGGACACATACAGACTGAAAGTGAAGGGCTGGAAAAAGATATTCCACACAAATAGAGACCAAAAGAAAGCAGGAGTAGCAATACTCATGTCAGATAAAATAGACTTTAAAATAAAGGCTGTGAAAAGAGACAAAGAAGGACACTAGATAATGATCAGAGGATCAATCCAAGAAGAAGATGAAACATTATAAATATATATGCAGCCAACATAGGACCACCACTAACAAGTATGAAAGGGGAAATTAATGATAACACAATAATAGTGGGAGACTTTAATACTCCACTCACACCTATGGATAGATCAACCAATCAGAAAATTAACAAGGAAACACAAACTTTAAATGATACAATAGACCAGTTAGACCTAATTGATATCTATATGACATTTCACCCCAAAACACTGAATTTCACCTTTTTCTCAAGTGCACATAGAACCTTCTCCAGGATAGATCACATCTTGGGCCGTAAATCTAGCCTTGATAAATACAAAGAATTTGAAATCATTCTAAGCATCTTTGCCGACTACAATGCAGAAAGATTAAATGTCAATTACAAGACAAAAACTAGTAAAAATTCCAACATATGGAGGCTGACCAACACTCTGCTGACCAACCAACAAATCACAGAAGAAATCAAAAAAGAAATCAAAATATGCATAGAAATGAATGAAAATGAAAACACAACAGCCCCAAACCTATGGGATACTGTAAAAGCAATGCTAAGTGGAAGGTTCATAGCAGTACAGGCTTACCTCAATAAATAAGAAAAAAGTCCAATAAATAATGTAACTCTACACCTAAAGCAACTAGAAAAAGAAGAAATGAAGAACCCCAGGGTTAGTAAAAGGAAAGAAATCTTAAAAATTAAGGCAGAAATAAATGCAAAAGAAACAAAAGAGACCATAGAAAAAATCAACAAAACTAAAAGCTGATTCTTTGAGAAGATTAATAAAGTTGACAAACCATTAGCCAGACTCATCAAGAAATAAAGGGAGAAGAATAAAATCAACAAAATTAGAAATGAAAATGGAGAAGTCACAACAGATAACAGAGAAATACAAAGGATCATAAGAGACTACCATCAGCAACTATATGCCAATAAAATGGACAACTTCAAAGAAATGGATAGATTCTTAGAAAAATACAATTTTCCAAAACTGAACCATGAAGAAAAACAAAATCTTACCAGACCCATCACAAGCACAGAAATTGAAACTGCAATCAGGAACCTTCCAGAAAGCAAAAGTCCAGGACCAGACAGCTTCACAGTTGAATTTTACCAAAAATTTAGAGAAGAGCTAACACCTATCCTACTCAAACTCTTCCAGAAAGTTGCAGAGGAAGGTAAACTTCTAAACTCATTCTATGAGGCTACCATCACCCTAATGATGATGGTGATGACAAAACCAGACAAAGATGCTAGAAAAAAAAGAAACTACAGGCCAATATCACTGATGAACATATATGTAAAAATCCTCAACAAAATTCTAGCAAACAGAACCCAACAATATGTTAAAATATCATACATCATGACCAAGTGGGCTTTATCCCAAGGATGCAAGTATTCTTCAATATCTGCAAATCAAGCAATGTAATACACTGCATTAACAAATTGAAAGATAAAATCCATATGGTTATCTCAATAGATGCAGAAAAAGCCTTTGACAAAATTCAGCATCCGTTTATGATAAAAACCCTCCAGAAAGAAGGCAGAGAAGGAACATACCTCAACATAATAAAAGCTATATATGACAAACACACAGCAATCATTATCCTCAATGGTGAAAAATTGAAAGCATTTCCCCTAAAGTCAGGAACAAGACAAGGGTGCTCACTCTCACCACTCTTACTGTTTAACATAGATTTGGCAGTTTTGGCCACAGCAATCAAAGCAGAAAAAGAAATAAAATGAATCCAGATTGGAAAAGAAGAAGTAAAACTCTCATTGTTTACAGATGATATTATCCTCTACATAGAAAACCCTAAAGACTCCACCAGAAAATTACTAGAGCTAATCAACGTATATAGTAACGTTGCAGGATATATAACTAACACACAGCAATCCCTTGCATTCCTGTACACTAACAATGAGAAAATAGAAATTAAGGAAATAATTCCATTCAACATTGCAATGAAAAAAATAAAATACTTAGGAATATATCTACCTAAAGAAACAAAAGACCTCTGTATAGAAAACTATAAAACTGTTGAAAGAAATCAGAGTACACAAATAGATGGAGAAATATACCATGTTCATAGATCAGAAGAATCAATATATTGAAAATGAGTACACTACCCAAAGCAATCTAAAGGTTCAATGCAATCCCAATCAAGCTACCAACAGCAGCTTGATTTTTCAGAGAAATAGAACAAATAATTTCACAATTTGTATGGAAATACAGGAAACCACGAATAACCAAAGCAATCCTGAGAAAGAAGAATGGAACTGGAGGAATCAACCTGCCTGACTTCAAGCTCTACTACAAAGCTACAGTACGGTACTGGCACAAAGACAAATATAGATCAATGGAACAAAATAGAAAGCCCAGAGATAAACCCACACACCTATGGACACCTTATCTTCGACAAAGGAGGCAACAATATACAATGGAGAAAAAACAATCTCTTTAACAAGTGGTGTTGAGAAAACTGGTCAACCACTTGTAAAATAATGAAACTAGAACACTTTCTAACACCACACACAAGAATAAATTCAAAATGGACTAAAGATCTAAACGTAAGACCAGAAGCTATAAAACTCCTAGAGGAGAACAAAGGCAAAGCCCTCTCCGATATGAATCACAGCAGGATCCCCTATGACCCACCTCCCAGATTATTGGAAATAAAAGCAAAAATAAACAAATGGGAACTAATTAACCTTAAAAACTTTGGCACAACAAAGGAAAATATAAGCAAGGTGAAAAGACAGTCTTCAGAATGGGAGAAAATAATAGCAAACGAAGCAACTGACAAAGAATTAACCTCAAAAATATGCAAGCAACTCCTGTAGCTCAATAACAGAAAAATAAACGACCCAGTCAAACAATGGGCCAAAGAACTAAATAGACATTTCTCCAAAGAAGACATACGGATGGCTAATAAACACATAAAAAGATGCTCCACATCACTCATTATCAGAGAAATGCAAATCAAAACCACAATGAGGTACTTTTTCATACCAGTCAGAATGGCTGCTATCCAAAAGTCTACGAGCAATAAATGCTGGAGAGGGTGTGGAGAAAAGGGAACCCTCTTACACTCTTGGTGGGAATGCAAACTAGTACAGCCCCTCTGGAGAACAGTGTGGAGATTCCTTAAAAAACTGGAAATAAAACTGCCATATGAGCCAGCAATTCCCCTGCTGGGCATACACACAGAGGAAACCAGAACTGAAGGAAACACATATGCCCCAATGTTCATCGCAGCACTGGTTATAATAGCTAGGACATGGAAGCAACCTAGATGTCCATCAGCAGGCTAATGGATAAGAAAGCAGTGGTACATATAAACAATGGAATATTACTCAACCATTAAAATTAATACATTTGAATCAGTGCTAATGAGGTGGATGAAACTGCAGCCTATTGTACAGAGTGAAGCAAGCCAGAAAGAAAAATACCAGTACAGTATACTAACAAATATATATGGAATTTAGAAAGGTCGTAACGATAACCCCACATGCAAGACAGCAAAAAAGACAGTATAGAACAGTCTTTTGGACTCTGTGGGAGAGGGTGAGGGTGGGATGATTTGGGAGAATGGCATGAAAACATGTATGTTATTATATGTGAAATGGATCACAAGTCCAGATTCTATGCATGAGACAAGGTGCTCAGGGTTGGTGCACTGGGATGACCCAGAGGGATGGGATGAGGAGGGATGTGGGAGGGGGGTTCAAGATGGGAAACACTTGTACACCCATGGTGTATCCATGTAAATGTATGGCAAAACCACTACAATACTGCAAAGTAATTAGCCTCCAATTAAAATAAATAAATTTCTATTAAAAAATAAAAACTAGAATCAAAGAAAAAAAATAAGATAACATTGGGAGGAACTGTGTATACATAACCTAGACCAGAGAAGGAATAGGTTATAAATTTTAAGAGGCCACCATTTAGAAGGGGATTATTCATTATTTTTCCATAACCAAGAGCTTTGTAAAATTAATAAAAATTAAGTGGAGCTAGATTTCAGATCAATGTTCAGAATGACTTTCTAATATTTTGTGTTAACAAAGGACCCAGTAGATTCACAAAAGGATGACATTTTGTCACTAGAAATTTTGAAATAAAAGCAAGTAAACCCTAAGAAGGAATACTGTAGATATTCTTCTGCATAGGGAGTGAAGTTGAATTAGACTAGTGATTCCCAAACCTTAAACACTAACACTAGGCTGTTAAAAACACACAGATGCCTGGGAAACACCTAGTATATCTGTCAAGGGGACATGGCAATATATATGTTCCAGAAAGATTATAAGATATCATGAAACTTTGGGAAGATTCTAAGTTACACAATTCTCAGTCCTCAGCATCTTTATTTGCTAGATTTTAAATCTCAGTCACACTACTGTCTTGTGAGTTTTATGATAAGCACTGCATCATTGCTTCCTGTGTAATGCAACACATAGTATGTACTCAATAAATCTTAAATATATTAAATATTTGTGAATAGATGGATCAAAATTCTTAGCTACATTTGTATAGAGCAAAGAAACCTTCCAAGTGTTCTTAATAGGAAACAAACACATATGAAAACTTAGACTTTAAAAGTTCAATATGGTGCTTAAAAGCTTATGATTTTCCACTATTTAAAGGTAGATTTCTCAAAATAGAAGGCAATGTTACTTAATTTTTTGTGAGTAGGAAATGAAAGTAATGGAAGTTTTCTTAGTTTTCTAGGGCTGCCACAATAGATTTGCTACAAAATTGGTGGCTTTAAATAACTGAAATTTAGTCTCTCACACTTCTGGAGACCAGAAATCAGAAATCAGGGTGTCTGTAGAGCTTGGCTTCCTATGAAAGTGCTGGGGGGATAACCTTTCCCTGCCTCTTTCAACTTTGGCTGGCTCCTGGAGTTCCTTGGTTTGTAGTGATATCACTCCAATCTCTACCTCTGTCTTCATGTGGGATTCCCCCCTGTGTCTCTTAGTCTCAAATATTCCTCTCCTTTCTCTTATAAAGACTATAGTTATTAGATTTAGGACCCAACCATAAATTCAAGATGATGATCTTATTTTGAGATCCTTAATTATATCTTCAAGGACTCTGTTTCCAAATAAGGTCACATGCACAGGTACAGGCTGGGTGTTGGTATTGGGGTAAGAACTTGGATATATCTTTTGGGGGAAAATTCAACCCCTCACCAGGGCTTCCCTGGTGGCTCAGATGGTAAAGGGTCTGCCTGCAATGCGGGAGACCCGGGTTCAATTCCTGGGTCAGGAAGATCCCCTGGAGAAGGAAATGGCAATCCACTCCATCAATCTTGCCTGGAAAATCCCATGGATGGAGGAGCCTGATAGGCTACAGTCCATGGGGTCATAAAGAGTCGGACATGACTGAGCGACTTCACTTTCACTTTTCTACCCATCATAGGACGATATATTCATATAACTTCTAAAGATAATAGGTAACATTTAGTAAGTGCATACTAGAGACAAGGCAGTCTTTAAAGCACTTTTTAACTATATCAACTCATTTAATTCTCATGATCACCAGATAAGATGTAAATTAAAGCACAGAGAGGCATTTTACTTCTTCAGTATCACATAGTGGTAAGTAAGTGGTGGAGTTAGGTTTCAAAGCCATTCTGACTCTAGAACTCATGCCCTTAATTATTCAACTATGCTGATTCCCAATTATTGTTAATGCAATACTATCAGTAGTAAGAAATGTGTGTGCTGTGCTTAGTCACTCAGTCATGTCCAACTCTTTGCTACCCCATGGACTGTAGCCACCAGGCTCCTCTGTCCAAGGGAATTCTCCAGGCAAGAATACTGGAGTGGGTTGCCAGTGCCCTCCTGCAGGGAATCTTCCCAACCCAGGGATCAAACCCAGGTTTCCTGCATTGCAGGTGAATTCTTTACCATTTGAGTGACAAAAGTAGCTGTCCTTGTTGAAAGATATGCACTAGGCATTGAGATTAGTGCTAAACATGGATTACATCATCTGACCTTCACAACAACTTTGTCAGGAAATTGCATTTATGTTACTTGCGTAGTTTATAGTCAAGAAAACTAAAGCACTGAGGGCTTAATAAAGTTTCCAATGCTTATATATATATACACTCTCTCTATATATATATATAGAGAGAGAGAGAGAGAAGATGTAGTAGATTCAAAATTAAGTGACTTAATTCTCAAGGTAGTGTGCTTAACAACTCTACGACACTGATTCTAAGATGGAAACTTTCATTTATTCATCATTTATGTCTGTTTTCCTTAGTTCCTGTGTATATTATGTGTGCACTGAAATTTTATTGAATGAATGAATGAATTAGGGTAACAATTCTACAAAATCATATTTTTTCCAGAGTCTCAGCCTGTTTCACTGTTCTTATTTCTCACGGTGCCATTCTATGTCTGACTCTATCTCTTCTTTCTTGCCTATATGTCAGTATTGACATGTATGTCATTCTTCATGGACTTCTTTAATGCAGCCAGATAGATCTATGGAAGGGAGATTCTTGAGATATGTCCACAGGGAGATATGCTCCAAATAAGCATTCTCTCCAAGTCAATCCAATTCAAATCATAGGCTTATCAAACAATTTTTGAGAATCAACTGGAAGCCACACCAAATATGCTGAAAGTATTGTACCAGGACAGCCCATATGCCAGATCAGCTGAATGTCAACATCCTCCCTACTATGCTCGTATTTCAACTATCAAGTCAATATTTTTTAAAAAAATCATCCAATTAATGCCTAAGGACGGTTTAAAGTAACATACTTCCATCAGCCTTGGTTTACTGTCTGTCTTTGAAACTAATAATCAGTGTAAAGATCTAACTTTAAATACGGATATTATTTAAAAAAAACACTAATAAGAAATTAGAGGTCAAATTAAATTTACAACAGTATCCCTGGTCCTAAAGGTAGACTTTGTAAATAGCAGCAGGAATGCCAGGTATATTACACAACTCCAGGGGGTCGATATTCACATTATACTCTACAGGAATGGCATCCCCTGGAGTTGTAAAGTGCACAACCAGCAGGGCAGTATCTGAAGACGTTGGTCAGCAGAACTGATTTAGGATAACAAAGGACCAATGCAAAGAAAACAATTGATTGCAAAAGAATGCTGATCCATACCAGTGATATTTCAAGTTTTTGCAAAGAGACTGCTACACTTGGAGCTTGTTAAACTTGAGTACTAGTCTGACCTGGCTTTGATGAGCTGAGGGAATTCTAGTGAAGGGCAAAGCTCAAAAATTGGGAGTTTTATCTGAACCTTTTCTCAGCTCTTCAAACCACCAGGTGCTAGATACCTCATGGGAACTAGCTTTCTTGTGAGATTTTTTGTAATTTCCATTAAAGGTTGTTAAGAAAAGAGAAAATATCTTAAGAGACTAACTGAATGCACTCCAGTACTTCTAATAACAGCAGGAAACCTGGCCATGTGTAAAGACCTATGAGATCAAAGTCAGCTCTGCAAACAAGGAGGTATCTATGCTAGTCCTGAGCTTTCAATTCCAGGCACTTACTGCCTTTCTGTCTCCTGTGATAGGGACAATTGCTATACATTTCACCTAAACTCAGATTTTCTGTTCTATTTGACTGTTGCCTGCATCTGTGAACTCTTTTCCAATGACTGACTAGCATTTACTTTGTATCTAAAAATAACTTTGGCTTGGTTTTTGCATGAACATGCAGTGTGCCATAAATGGAAAAACTGAGACACAGACTGAAAAAATTTACACTTCATTGAGTGCCACCATGTTTGACAGAGGGATATAAATAACCTTGTTCATTGTCTCAATGCTGGGAATCAAACCCAGGACTGTCAGATACTACAGCTCATGCTATTAACTCTATTAACTGCTGAACTCTACCTTGGCTTTTTTTTTTAATGATTTATTTATTATTTTCATGACTCCATTATCATATTTAATCCTCAGTGTGAAAAGAAAATTTACAAAAGCTTTTGTAATTAAATAAGAGTTAGTGAGTCGTCATCATTTCTTTCTTTTTTTTTTTTTTTTTGGTTGATTGCTCAGTTTCTTTTTAATTTATTTTTAATTGGGAGAAATTGCTTTATTGTGTTGTGTTGATTTTGTGTTGATCAATATTGTGTTGATTTCTGCCATACAACAACACAAATCAGCTATAATTATACATATATCACTTCTCTCTTGAGCATGCCTCCACTTTCCCATTCCCACACCACTAAGTCATCACAGAGTGCCAGGCTAGGCTCCCTGTGTTATATAGTAACTTCTCACCAGCTATTAGTTTACACATGGTAGTAGTGTATATGAGTCAATGCTACTTTCTTCATTTGTCCCACTCTCTCTGTCCTACACTGTGTCCACAAGACCATTCTGTAATCTACGTCTCCATTCTTTCCCTGCAAATAGGCTCATCAATACCACTTTTCTAGATTCCATATATATGCGTTACTATACGATATTTATTTTTTCTCTTTGACTTACTTCACTCTAAATAACAGGCTCTAGGTTCATCCAACTCACTAGAACTGACTCAAATTCATCGTTTTGTGTGGCTTAGTAATATTCTATTGTACAAATAGACCACATTTTTTAATCCATTCATCTATTGATAGACATCTAAGTTGCTTCCATGTCCTAGCTACTGTAAATAGTGCTGCAACGAACTCTGGGGTACATGTGTCTTTTTCAATGGTAGTTTTCTCAGGGTATATGCCCAGTACTGTGATTGCTGGGTCATTTGGTAGCTTGATTCTTTTTTTTTTTTTTTTTTAAAGGAATCTACATACTGTTCTCCATAGTGGCTGCATCAATTTACATTCCCACTAAGAGCACAAGAGGGTTCCCTTTTCTCCACATGCTCTCCAGTGTTTATTGTTTGTAGATGTTTTGGTGATGGCCATTCTGACTGATGTGAAGTGATATAGTATTGCAGTTTTGCTTTGCATTTCTCTAATAATGAGTGATGCTGAGCATTTGTTTCATGTGCTTATGGAAAGTACAGCAAACATTGGAGTTGCATCTGATTCTGAATTGCAAATAACACACAGCTGAAGCACCACTAAACAACAACACCAACATTAGACAGAATGATACTAAAATGTTTGGGATATTATAAGCTTCTCTGATTCTCTAGGCTCCCAAGGGCTTGGGGGCTGTTTGAAGGAGATTATATCTTTTCTTATCTATTTTCACCAGTCCCTTGATGATTCATCCCTCCCAGATTTCTGTGTTTTCCCTGATATTAACAATATGATAGAGATCCAAGGGTATTGAACTTCAGGGATGGACATACAACAGGTCTTGGGAATTCACAAGTCACAGCAACATTTTATATGTTCCTTAGGTAGAAATCTGTGAAGACAATAATGATAGATAGGATTTTATTTATGTCAGCTATGTATCAGTCATATAATCATGTCTATTTCTTATAACAATCCAATAATAGGCAATACGAGTTCCATTTAATGAAGAAAATTCAGTCACAGGGATCTTTTAGGACTCACAAATTGAACAATACTCCTTTGATTTGGGTGTCAGGTCCAAATTCCATGATCCCCCAATGTCTAAATTAAATTCCATCTGCTATCATTAGACTTTTTGTTTGTTTGTTTGTTTTAGTCCTGTCCTTGGAGGAAAGCAAAAACAGGGTTGCTGATTGTCAAGCTAATTTTTTCTCTCTTTTAATCCATATTTTTTTCTTTCTTAACTTAATACTAACAGCAACAAAAAAGTATAAACTGAAATTTCTTAAATCACAGAAATCCCCCAGTGTGGTTTTCTGAGTTAAGTTCAATACTCGGTCAAATGTTCAAGTGAATTGATAGTCCAGCAACTTTGATGTGTTTCCTTCCTCTTGCATGCTTTTTAGTCTCTTTTTTTTTTTTTCCTTTCAGTTCAGTTCAGTTCAGTCGCTCAGTTGTGTCTGACTCTTTGCGACCCCATGAATCGCAGCACGCCAGGCCTCCCTGTCCATCACCAACTCCCGGAGCTCACTCAGACTCATGTCCATCGAGTCTGTGATGCCAACCAGCCATGTCATCCTCTGTTGTCCCCTTCTCCTCCTGCCCCCAATCCCTCCCAACATCAGAGTCTTTTCCAGTGAGTCAAGTCTTCGCATGAGGTGGCCAAAGTACTGGAGTTTCAGCTTTAACATCATTCCCTCCAAAGAAATCCCAGGGTTGATCTCCTTCAGAATGGACTGGTTGGATCTCCTTGCAGTCCAAGAGACTCTCAAGAGTCTTCTCCAACACCACAGTTCAAAAGCATCAATTCTTCGGCGCTCAGCCTTCTTCACAGTCCAACTCTCACATCCATACATGACCACAGGAGATATAGCATCATAGGAACACATAAAAATCCATTTATTCTTTCTCCATTGCTTTTTTTGTAATGAATTACCAAAAATGTAGAATAGTTTATGGGCATCTTCTCTCCAATTGTCCACCCTAATATCAGATGGAAAGTACTTCCTCATTAAGAAAGAGTTGCCAAAATATATTAATTTCTTCATGTGAATAAAATTAAAAATGCTAAAGTTGTTTGGTGATCATTTTATCCATGCATGCTGCTGTGTTGCCATACCTCCAAGACCAGATAGTTTGAATATTTCTGTCAGTTTTTTTAATGACAGATCCAACTGACCCTTCGTCACTATCTCCCTTTCTCTTTCCCTACCCTCACATCTCCCACTTTCCTCTAAGTCTCTCATCCTATCAAACCAATTCAATCACAAAGACCTTTAAGTGTACATTAAAGGTAACGAAATTCTGCTGCTTTCTGGCATCTAACTTTCAATTGAAATTCTATATTGCTAGGCCCTGTTGACATTCACCTTTGCTTTGCCCTTAGGATATATGAAATTCATTCATGAATTTTAAGGAGTATTCTTTCTCTTGATCCCTCAGCTAGGGAAACATCTTGCTCTAAGAAGCTATAACCATTTTTTTTTTTTTTGGCCTGAAGAATTTATATGGCTGAGGATCCACTGCACCTTCTCTGAAATATTAGCAAGTAGCAATACAATTAATCTTACAGAGGAATTAAAAAAAATCAAATACTGGCAGAAATCTTGGAGAAAATAATTTATCTTTTAAATTATTTCATTTATTAAATTTTTAATAATGTAATTTTATGAATGTCTAATCTTTTAATTTCATGTCTTCTATTATATTATCTTCTAAAAATTTCGTGTAAGCTTACACACGGAAGACAGGGTAGTAACTTGGGGACTGTGATTTATGTTCCCTCTTTTGAGGTACAACTGAGCTTATAAAGAAGTTGGTTTGCCTTTTCAACACAATTTTGAATGCCCATTTGTAAGTATATTGTGCTTCTCCCGAGGCCTCCCTTTGATAACAGGTAAGGCATATATGTGAGAAATAGATTTAAGGGACTAGATCTGAAAGATAGAGTGCCTGATGAACTATGGATGGAAGTTTGTGACATTGTACAGGAAACAGGAATCAAGGCCACTCCCAAGAAAAAGAAATACAAAAAACTCGAAATGGCAGTCTGAGGAGGCCTTACAAATAGCTGTGAAAAGAAGACAAGGAAAAACCAAAGGAGAAAAGAAAAGATATAAGCATCTGAATGCAGAGTTCCAAAGAATAGCAAGGAGAGATAAGAAAGCTTTCCTCAGTGATCAGTGCAAAGAAATAGAGGCAAACAACAGAATGGGAAAGACTAGAGATCTCTTCAAGAAAACTAGAGATAGAAAGGGAACATTTCATGCAAAGATAGGCTTGATAAAGGACAGAAATGGTATGGACCTAACAGAAGCAGAAGATATTAAGAAGAGGTGGCAAGAATACACTGAAGAACTATACAAAAAAGATGATCACGACCAAGAAAATCATGATAATGTGATCACTCACCTAGAGCCAGACATCCTGCAGTGTGAAGTCAAGTGGGCCTTAGGGAACATCACTATGAACAAAGCTAGTGGAGGTGATGGAATTCCAGTTGAGCTATTTCAAATCCTGAAAGATGATGCTGTGAAAGTGTTGCACTTAATATATAAGAAAATTTGGAAAACTCAGCAGTGGCCACAGGACTGGACAAGGTCAGTTTTCTTTCCAATCCCAAAGAAAGGCAATGCCAAAGAATGCTCAAACTACCACACAATTGCATTCATCTCAGTTCAGTTTCAGTTCAGTCGTTCAGTCATGTCTGACTCTTTGCAACCCCATGAACCATAGCATGCCAGGCCTACTTGTCCATCACCAATTGCTGGAGCCTACCCAAACCCATATCCATTGAGTCGGTGATGCCCTCCAACTATCTCATCCTCTGTCATCGTCTTCTCCTCCTGCCCTCAATCTTTCCCAGGATCAGGGTCTTTACAAATGAGTCAGCTCTTTGCATCAGGTGGCCAAATATTGGAGTTTCAGCTTCAGCATCAGACCTTCAAATGAACATCCAAGACCGATCTCCGTTAGGATGGACTGTTTGGATCTCCTTGCAGTCCAAGGGACTCAAGAGCCTTCTCCAACACCACAGTTCAAAAGCACCAATTCTTCGGCCTCAGCTTTCTTTATACTCCAACTCTTACATCCATACATGACTACTGGAAAAACCATAGCCTTGACTAGACGGACCTTTGTCGGCAAAGTAATGTCTCTGCTTTTTAATATGCTGTTTGGGTTGGTCATAACTTTCCTTCCAAGGAGAAAACGTCTTTTAATTTCATGGCTGCAATCATCATCTGCAGTGATTTTGGAGCCCAGAAAAATTAAGTCAGCCACTGTTTCCAGTGTTTCCCCATCTATTTGCCATGAAGTGATGGGACTGGATGTCATGATCTTAGTTTTCTGAATGTTGATCTTTCAGCTAACTTTTTCATTCTCCTCTTTCACTTTTATCAAGAGACTCTTTAGTTCTTCTTCATTTTCTGCCATAAGGGTGGTGTCATCTGCATATCTGAGGTTATTGCTATTTCTCCTGGCAATCTTGATTCCAGCTTGTGCTTCCTCCAGCCCAGCATTTCTCATGAGGCACTCATCTCACATGCTAGTAATGTAATGCTCAAAATTCTCCAAGCCAGGTGTAAGCAATACGTGAACTGTGAACTTCTTGATGTTCAAGCTGGTTTTAGAAAAGGCAGAGGAACCAGAGATCAAATTGCCAACATCTGTTGGATCATGGAAAAAGCAAGAGAGTTCCAGAAAAACATCTATTTCTGCTTTATTGACTATGCCAAAGCCTTTGACTGTGTGGATCACAATAAATTCTGGAAAATTCTTCAAGAGATGCAATTAACAGGCCACCTGACCTGTGTCTTAAGAAATCTGTATGCAGGTCAGGAAACAAGAGTTAGAACTGAACATGGAACAACAGACTGGTTCCAAATAAGAAAAGGAGTATCATGTCATTTGGTCCCATCACTTCATGGCAAATAGATGGGGAAACAGTGGAAACAGTGGCAGATTTTATTTTTTGGGGCTCCAAAATCACTACAGATGGTGATTGCAGCCATGAAATTAAAAGACGTTTTCTCCTTGGAAGGAAAGTTATGACCAACCTAGACAACATATTAAAAAGCAGAGACATTACTTTAGTAACAAAGGTCCGTCTAGTCAAGGCTATGTTTTTTTCCAGTAGTCATGTAAGGATGTGAGAGTTGGAGTATAAAGAAAGCTGAGCACCAAAGAATTTATGCTTTTGAACTGTGGTGTTGGAAAAGACTTCACCTGATGCAAAGAGCTGACTCATTTGAAAAAAACCCTGATGCTGGGAAAGATTGAGGGCTGGAGGAGAAGAGGACAATAGAGGATGAGATGGTTGCATGGCATCACCGACTCAGTGGACATCAGTTTGGGTAAATTCCAGGAGTTGGTGATGGACAGGGAGGCCTGGCATGCTGTGGTTCATGGGGTCACAAAGAGTCGGATACGACTGAGTGACTGAACAGAACTGAGCTGAAGGCATTATTAGACAGGCACATGGGGGTAAGGCATACTACTCATTTCTTAGAAACCCAGTGCAAAAATGTAGGAAAAAAACACATGTGAAAAATAATGATGGAAACTTAAGCACTGTTAGCACATTGAGGGATAGTCTTCTAAACACCCACATCCTTAAAAGAGTGATGATTGAACTCCACATGCAAGTTAATGACAAGAATTAATGAAATTGTTTCTCAGCTTCTACTTCATATTTCTCACAGTATCTGACATTTCATTTTTTGTCCTTTTTAATAAAGCTTGTCAGGTGCCAAGCTTATGAATAATAAAAGGAAAAATCAGAACAGATAGAAGGATACAGGCTTTTGGGAGTCTCTTCCTGGCTGACTCCAGTGAGTTTTTTTTTTTTTTTTTTCTTCAGATGAAAGACATGGCTCTCATGTTAAACCACGTGGTACATCATTGCAAACTTTAATAGCCAGGGTACAAACAGAAGCTGCTCCCTTAGTACAACTCTAAACCCAGACTGATCACTCACTAACTGCACAAGGACACTATGTCACTTTGCAACATTCTATTGCAGTGGCAGAGGCAGCAACAGTCAGCTGAGCAGCTTTTTCTTATGCAACCACAGATTGGAAAGCTTTGCAGTAATGCTGGGTCCTTTCTGTTTATCTGGTAATACTGAAGGAAGGTAGGACCAGATCAAGTGTGACATTGCTACTCAGAATCGACCCACTGAAATAGAACCCAAAAGCCATTCTGGTTTAGGTTCTCAAGATCTGTTTGTTGTAAATGGAAACATTTATGAATTGGCTAAGCTGGGTGGAATGCAAGTGTTTAATCAGTAAGACCCATGCCATAAAACTGAATGTAGCACAAGTGGAAGGATTTCAAAAATAAGCCCATTGGCTGCAAAATGTACAAGCTCTCATAACTCTACCTGGAACAAAGCTCTGTCATCTCTCCAAACATTAGTTGTTCCTGGGAAGCACTTTTGGACACTTGACAAAAGTAGACAAATTTTACTGTCCACATTCATTCTAGCCAGACCTTTGAGATAAATCCCTATAGTTATCTTAACTCTTTGGTTGCTGGTGCAAATATAAAGTAAATGAAAGCATAGAGACACTATGCTTACCTTACTTCCTTATTGTTGGCCATGATGATAACAGCATTGCCTGAGGTATCTCACTTTAGTCTCACAGCGATCTTCTAAAGGGAGTCCTATTGCTCCAGTATCAGGGCAGCCACAAAAACTCTACTTATGCTAACTTCCTTCAAGATAGCTAAAGTCTAAAATTTTAGATCTTATCTGTTGTCTGAGTAGAGACTACACAGAAAATCGAGTGAATGAGAAGACATGTTCTGTTTTAGTGTATTTCTAGTAAATACTTTCAGCTTTGTACTTACAAGTATGCTTCTCAAAGAGCATAAGACATCTGTAAAATAAAGTGAGAAAGAAAGGCCTGAGATGAGGTACATTTAAACAAATTCGGGTGTTAGCTGCAATCCTATTGTGTGGAAAATATCAGTTTCCATTTCCAAATGTTAGAGTATGGAATACATACATTGCCAATGCTTTCTGAATTGTGCTAGCCAATCAGTCTTTGCTAAAGGGATAGGGAACAGTATTTCCCCATTTTGTCTCTGCTCAGAAATGCAAAACATGTTCATATTTTTAGATTTTCTAAATTTAAAAAGCTGTTTTGTCATATTGCACTTTGCCTTTTTGACTAGTTCTACATTTAGCATGAAAAGCTATTGTATGCAGGGATGCTTTATTTTAGGGTGTGGCTCTCAAGGACACGTAAAGAACTCATAATGTATTTATAAGCCTGCTAAAGATGGTATACAGGAATGTACACATTACAAATAATTTACAATATATTTACAGCAAAGAAGTTAGAATACATCAATGGCTCCTGCAAATGCATTTATTGTATTCATCCATTTCATTAAAAATGACTTAAATATGTTCAAGTGCACTATTTATAATTGAAATGGAAGCTCAAGGAATAGCAATCAATGTGTTGTAATTGTTGACCGGACAAAGCTATGGTAAACAACTCAAGATCAAACTTTTTTGTATGAATCCATACCAATCAAACCACATTTAAAAAAAGCCTTTAAAAAATCTAGACCCCTTAAAGGGAAAGTAAAATAGTATGAGTAAAAGGAAATTTTGTATCACTGATGAAATGATTTAAGTATAAGAGAGGGCTCACACAACATTTCTCCTCATTGACTATTGGGACCATTTGCTATGCACTTACTAACACTTCTCCAAAACTAAATTTCCCCCCTTAGATGTAAAGCTACATAAAGACTTGCCTAAAAAGCTGAATGGATCTTAGATGTTTTCTACAGGATCATATCATCTATCTTCCTCTCATTTGCTTTTCCTCAGCAGACAAACCCAAACCCTAAATTCTGCCTTTGTGTTGGAAAAGCCCTAAATTCCCAATACCTTAGTCCACCCTGAAAATGAAATGATAATGGTCATGATGTTTATATTTTTGTTAGTAAGGATCCAGGGGTGACTAGAACATATATAGTTTATCATTTTGCCGTGTAAAAATTCACAAGATCAGTGTCCAGTTCCTATATCAGTCTTAAACCCAAGTTTCAAGATGTTTCTCACGAAGCTTACATTAGCCTCTTCTCAAATAATGATTTATCTTTGAGCATTTTCAACTGGTATTTATGAGCCTTAAAGATGTTTTCCTATTAAAATTATCCAAGCATATTTTTTATGGACTGCAGCCATGAAATTAAAAGACGCTTGCTCCTTGGAAGAAAAGTTATGACCAACCTAGACAGCATATTAAGAAGCAGAGACATTACTTTGCCAACAAAGGTCTGTCTAGTCAAAGCTTTGGTTTTTCCAGTAGTCATGTATGGATGTAAGAGCTGGGCTATAAAGAAAGCTGAGCACTGAATAATAGATGCTTTTGAACTGTGGTGTTGGAGAAGACTCTTGAGAGTCACTTGGACTACAAGGAGATCCAACCAGTCTATCCTAAAGAAAATCAGTCCTGGATATTCATTGGAAGGACTGGTGCTGAAGCTGAAACTCCAATAATTTGGCCACCTGATGCGAAGAACTGACTCATTGTAAAAGACCCTGATGCTGGGAAAGATGGAAGGTGGGAGGAGAAGGGGATACAGAGGATGAGATGGTTGGATGGCATCACTGACTCAAGGGACATGAGTTTGAGTAAACTCGGAGTTGGTGATGGGCAGGGATGCCTGGCGTGCTGCAGTCCATGGGGTCGCAAAGAGTTGGACACAACTGAGCAACTAAACTGAACTGATTTTTATTATCTCTGTTTTGATTTGAGGACTTCTAAAGGCCAAGCCTGTGTCTCTTACATTTTTTCTATCCTACCACTCATCACACCATTTTGAGAATGAAAGGTTCTTAGTAAAGGTATCTGTTTGACAAACCACACTCCAAATTTCATTGTACAGCTATCACAACATGAACTGCATGCAATTTATTCATGATACTGGAAGAAAGCATTTGTATGAAGTGTAGAAAGTAATGGATTGACCTCATTGATTTAGATACATGTTTGAAAAGTGACAGTGAAAGTTTCTCAGTCGTGTCCGATTCTTTGCAATCCCATGGACTGTAGCCCACCAGGATCCCCTGTCCATGGAATTCTCCAGGCAAGAATCCTGGACTGGGTTGCCATTTCCTTCTCCAGGGGATTTTCCCAACCCAGGGATTGTCTCCTGGGTCTCCTGCACTGCAGGCAGATTCTTTAGCAACTGAGCCACAGGGAAGCCCTTGCTTATGGGCCACAGGGAAGCTACATGCTTATGGGTCTCTTATCATGAAAAAGGTTATCGTGTTCTCTCTTGCACAGTAGGAGCAAAGTCAAGATAGAAGAGCTGGCATCAGAGTCTATACCAGAAAGTGGGGTGAGGTAAAAAGCAAGGATAATACAAACCTTGCATAATACTCACTGAGTCCATAGAAAAGTTCTTATCTCAGCTTTTTGAAACAAAACAGCAAATGCAAAATTGATTCTGTTCTCAGCCACGATTGACAAGGACTTTGAAGTTTTTGTTTGTTATAACCTACACAACATAAAAAAAAGAAAAAGAAAAAGAAATAAAATGAGGCTTTCCTGTTCATAGTTACCTATTCCTGAACAGTAAGGCTAACATGCTTCTATTTCCCCCAAGATTCATTTCTTTAAACAGCAAAGGCTCCATGGGTTCTCTGTGATTTGTCGGAACTGTTATGCCTGTCTCTGATCCTTCCCTTGCCAAGCTGCCAATATGAAGTCTTGTTTTCTGACTCAAGATATTCTAACACAGGGTGTTGAATTGTAAATCTAGGATGCAATGGAAAAAACTAAATGAGACAACGTTCTCTCCATATTTATTAGGCTGATTTGTGTAAATAATAGAGAGAAAAAAGAAAGGAATGCAATTGATTGATTCAATGTAGGGGAGATTTCAAAGGGTTTTGGGGTGATTTGTACCTGGATTTTGGAACTTTCCCAAATATGTAGATTGCCCTCAATGTTTCAACTATCTCATCCTTTGAAAGAGGAGTGAATTCCAACTAGATGCTGGCAGAGCTACAGCTGTTAGAGCATGTCAGCCAACCTAGCATACAAGCCAGGGGAGCATAGAACTAGAAATATGCATGCTCTCTTTCCTCCAGACTGACCATCTGTGTATGGACACAGAGCATCAAAGTTGTGCAGCTGTGTTGATAGTGCCCTATGGAAGGAGATCAGTTTGTTTCAGATATAATTCATTTCTCTCCTGTCAATGGCTATAGAATATATCCGAAGCAGAGTGATGGGGCTTGGAATGGAGGCAGAGAGTAGACAAGAGCCTTTGTGGGTTTTTCTGCATGAATACCATAAACTTGATACCAAAAAGTGATGTCACCAAGATGATTTGGGCTTGGAAGGTACACTCTAAAATCCACCTGCACTGATTCAATGATCAGTTTGCAGGTGCTGAGCAGTGGCACATGTGCTGTTGTAAGCCTTTTCTGTTTACAACCTGAAGCAGCATTTTTTAATATAAATATATTTATTTTAAGTGGAGGTTAATTACTTTACTTTACAATATTGTATTGGTTTTGCATACATCAACATGAATGCACCACAGGTATACATGTGTTCCCCATCCTGAACCCCCCTCCATCCTCCCTCCTCATACCATCCCTCTGGGTCATCCCAGTGCACCAGCCCCAAGCATCCAGTATCATGCATCAAACCTGGACTGGCAATTTGTTTCATATATGATATTATACATGTTTCAATGCCATTCTCCCAAATCATCCCACACTCTCCCTCTCCCACAGAGTCCAAAAGACTGTTCTATACATCTGCGTCTCTTTTGCTGTCTCGCCTACAGGGTTGTCATTACCACCATGGGAGTGTTGCAGTGATAACCTGCCTGGTTTTCCAAAACTAATTTCGTTCACAGAGACAGTAGCCACTTTGGATCAAAAAATATACAGAAAATAGAGGCAATCCCCATGCTCAACTCATACCTATTCTTAACATGCAGAAATAGAGAAAGTTTTTAAACTTAAAAAAAAAAATAAGACAGGCATTTACAAGCCCCTGGCTATAGGCAGACATTTCACTAAAATTGGTAATCACTGTGGGGGAGACAGCAAGCAATTTTCCACTCAAGTCTCATATAGGTTAAACGATTAACAAAATAATAAAATTAAGCTGGTGATGTATCTTCTAGTTTGTAGCAGGAAATATTTTCTTTGAAAAATCCTATCATCCGTCTTTGGACCTCCTAAGAAAGTTCTATTAGATAGAGTTTTGTGGGTTTCTTTTTTCCCCCTCTAAATTCTCGTGCTGGAAAATTGAAAACTTCTCCAGGGCTAAGTCAAAATACAGAATCAGTTCAGTTCAGTTCAGTTCAGTTGCTCAATCATGTCGGACTCTCTTTGTGACCCCATGAATTGCAGCATGCCAGGTCTCCCTGTCCATCGCCAACTCCCGGAGTTCACTCAGACTAATGTCCATTGAGTCCATCCAGCCATCTCATCCTCTATCATTCCCTTCTCCTCCTGCCCCCAATCCCTCCCAGCATCAGAGTCTTTTCCAATGAGTCAAGATACAGGATAGTTTCTTTTACTTTATTTTTAAAATATAAATTTACAGGATAGTTTATTTTAAAAGTCAAGGCCATAAGTATGTAGGAGATTGTTAGTCTTTTTAGCCCCATTGCTCCATTTAAGATGCATGTGAAGAAAACAAGTCTGGGTGAACATGTTTTTAAAAATACTTCAAACCTGAAAGAAAACATAAATGATGATAAGAGTCTTGTAAGAAGGAAAATCCTTAATGATAATACATGAATTAGAACTGACTGGTACAAAACATATAAGAAGATGTCATTTACTGTTTGTTCCCAGGTCTGTATTTCTGTGTTACATGTATACTTCACCTACAAAAACATAAATAGGTTTAAGGTAAGAAAGATTAAAAAATAAACACTGTGATGCAAGCATTAATTTTAAATTATCTGTATGCAATATATATTAATATCAGATAAAGTAGACATTAGAGCTAGGAAAATTATTACAAAGAGGAACATCACATAATGACAAAAGCTCATGAAAATGTAATTGTGAACCCACCAAACAACATGAATATTTTGAACAAAATACATGAAGGGAAACCTAATAGAGCTGAAATGAGAAAAAGGCATATCCAGAACTATAATTGAAATCATCAACAACCCATTCACAGCAAGTAATAGAAAACAGACAAAAAATAGAATAGAAGTAGGTGAACAACAGAATGAACAAAATGAATGAACAGAATTAATGTGAGATATATATATATATATATATATATATATATATATGCACACACTACAACAGCAGAATACACAATTTTTCTAATTGTCCACAAAGCATTCATGAAGATAGTCCATATCATAAAAATGAAATTCAATGAACCGAAAAGTGTTAAAGCATACAGTGTGTTCTGTGACCACAGTGAAATTGCATTGGAATAATAACAAGAACATCTACAAATGTTTGGAAATTAAAAACACACTTCTCATCAATCTGTTGGTAAAAGAGAAAGTTACAATGAAATAAAAATAATACATAGAACTGAATAAGAATAAAAATTGGCTATCTATTTTACATATGGTAATGTAAGTTTCCATGCTGCTCTTTCCATACATCTCACCCTCCCCTTCCCTCTCCCCATGTCCATAAGTCTATTCTCTATGTCTATTTCTCCACTGCTGCCTTGTAAATAAATTCTTCAGGACCATTTTTCTAGATTCTGTATATATGTGTTAGAATATGATATTTATCTTTCTTTTCCTGACTACTTCACTCTGTATAATAGGTTCTAGGTTCATCCACCTCATCAGAACTGACTCAAATGCATTTCTTTTTATGGCTGAGTAATGTTCCATTGTGTATATGTACCAAAAGTAACACAACTTCTTAATCCATTCATCTGTTAATGGACATCTAGGTTGCTTCCATGTTCTAGCTATTGTAAATAGTTCTGCAATGAACAATGGGATGCATGTGTGTCTTTTCCAATTTTGATTTCCTCAGGGTATATGCCTAGGAGTGGGATTGCTGGGTCATATGGTGGTCTTATTCCTAGTTTTTTAAGGAATCTCCGTGCCATCTTCCATAGTGGCTGTATCAATTTACATTCCCACCAACAGTGCAAGAGGGTTCCCTTTTCTCCAAACCATCTCCAGCATTTATTGTTTGTAGACTTTTTGATGATGGCCATTCTGACTGGTCTGAAGTGATATCTCATTCTGGTTTTGATTTGCATTTCTTTAATAATGAACGATGTTGAGCATCTTTCCATGTGTTTGTTAGCCATCTGTATGTCTTCTTTGGAGAAATGTCTAAGTCTTTTTCGCACTTTTTGATTGGGTTATTTGTTTTTCTGGCATTGAGTTGTATGAGCTGCTTGTATATTTTTGAAATTAAACCTTTGTCAGTTGTTTCATTTGCTATTATTTTCTCCAATTCTGAGGGTTGTCTTTTCACCTTGCTTATGGTTTCCTTTGCTATGCAAAAGCTTTTCAGTTCGATCAGGTCCCACTTGTTTACATTTGTTTTTATTTCCATTACTCTAGGAGATGGGCCATAGAGGATCTTGCTTTGATTTATGTCATCAAGTATTCTGCCTATATTTTCCTCTAAAAGTTCTATAATTTCTGGTCTTACATCTAGGTCTTTAAGCCATTTTGCAGTTATCTTTGTGTATGGTGTTAGGAAGTGTTCTAATTTCATTCTTTTATGTGTAGCTGTCTAGTTTTCCCAACACCATTTATTGAAGACGCTGTCCCTATATGGGACATTTTTAAAACAATTCTGACAAGGAAATTTATACCAAGAAAGAAAATGTTGCCAATAAATTACATAAGACTCTACATCAACGAATGGGAAAAACCATAACAAAATAAATCCAATGCAAGTAAAGGAAGAAAACTATAAAAATAATAGAAAATTTGAAAACAAAAAACAGAAAAATATCAAGAAGGATACAGGATGCTTGGGGCTGGTGCACGGGGATGATCCAGAGAGATGATATGGGGTGGGAGGTGGGAGGAGGGTTCAGGATTGGGAACTCATGTACACCCATAGCTGATTTATGTCAATGTATGGCAAAACCAATGCAGTATTGTAAAGCAAAATAAAGTTAAAAAAAAAAAAGAAACTACACATGAACAACAACAATGGATAGATAACATTAATAGGTGCATAACTTGCAAAATATACACATATACAGGTGTAAATGATCGATAA
>SJYT01042457.1:0-21208 GCA_006410635.1 Cephalophus harveyi
GTTCATGATCTGAGCCACAGTCAGCTCTCAGTCTTGTTTTTGCTGACTGAATAGAGCTTCTCCATCTTTGGATGCAAAGAATGTAATCAATCTGACTTTGGTATTGACCATCTGGTGATGTCCATGTGTAGAGTCTTCTCTTGTGTTGTTGGAAGAGGGTGTTTGCTATGACCAGTGCGTTCCCTTGGCAAAACTCTGTTAGCCTGTGATCTGCTTTGTTTTGTACTCCAAGGTCAAATTTGCCTGTTTTTCTAGGTGTTTCTTGACTTCCCACTTTTGCATTCTCCAGTCCCCTATAATGAAAAGGACATCTTTTTGGGGTGTTAATTTTAGAAGGTCTTGTAGGTCTTCATAGAACCATTCAACTTCAGTTTCTTCAGCATTACTGGTCAGGGCATAGACTTGGATTACTGTGATGTTGAATGGTTTGCCTTGGAAACAAAGACAGATCATTCTGTCATTTTTGAGATTGCATCCAAGTATTACATTTTGGACTCTTTTGTTGGCTATGATGGCTACTCTATTTCTTCTAAGGGATTTTTGCCCACAGTAGTAGATATCATCTGAGTTAAATGGTCATCTAGTAGTAGATGGTCATCTGAGTTAAATTTGCCCATTTCAGTCCATTTTAGTTCGCTGATTCCTAAAATGTCAACATTCACTCTTGCCATCTCCTGTTTGACCACTTCCAATTTGCTTTGGTTTATGGCCAGATTTGATTTATTCCAGATTCCTATGCAATATTGCTCTTTGCAGCATCGGACTTTGCTTCTATCACCAGTCACATCCACAACTGGGTGTTGTCTTTGGCTTTGTCTCTTTGGCTCTGTCTTTGCTTTGGCTTTGTCTCTTCATTCTTTCTGGAGTTATTTCTCCACTGATCTCCAGTAGCATATTGGGCACCTACCGACCTGGGGAGTTCATCTTTCAGTGTCCTATCTTTTTGCCTTTTCATACCTTTCAGGGGGTTCTCAAGGCATTCACTTAACAAATATTTTATTGAGGACATCCAGTGGTGAAGAATCCACCTGCCAATGCAGGGTACATGGGTTTGATCCCTGGTCTGGGAAGATCCCACATGCCGTGGAGCAACTAAGCCCATGTGCCATGACTACTTAGCCCACGCTCTAGAGCCCGTGCTCCACAATGAGAGAAGCCAACTAGAGAGCAGCCCCCTCTCCCTGCAGCTAGAGAAAGCCTGCCTGCAGCAATGCAGACCCAGGGCAGCCAAAAATAAATAAATAAAAATTTAAAACTATACATAAAAAAACCCAAATATGTATTGAGTGACTACTACGTGCCTGATGCCATCGATGAGCAGAAGCAGCCATGGACTGCTCTCACGGGGGTCTGCTGGTGGTGGGCGTGGGGAAAGCACTCAGGCCATCTCCACACAGGTCAAATGGAAAACTATGCCAAATTACAGGGCTTTGAAGAGAGGTTTGTGGTTCTCAGAAGCTTGACCTGGCCAGGGAGGCCAGGGTATCTTCTCTGAGAAAGGCTTGAAGAATAAATAGGGAGTAACCAGGGCAAGAGTAGGGGGAAGATGATCCATCAGAGGGAATTGCACATGCAAAGGTCCTGTGGTAGATGGCCTGGATGAAGGCCAGATTGGCTAGGGTTCCACAGCAGAGGGGAGTGTGGTGAGAGTGAGGTCAGGCAGCCAGCCAGTGGACGGCACTTGACTTGTGGATATCGTTAGAAGATTTGATCTGAAATCTGAGAGCAAAAGGACACTTTTAAGCAGTGGTGCCAAATGATTCAATTTATGTAGCAAACTGGTTTGGTGTTGTTGTTGTTCAGTCAATAAGTCATGTCTGACTCTTTGCAACTGCATGGACTGCAGCACAGGAGGCTTCCCTGTCCTTCACCATCTCCCGGAGCCTGCTCAAACTCATGTCCATTGAGTCAGTGATGCCACCCAACCATCTCAGGCTCTGTCATCCCCTTCTCCTCCTGCTTAAAATCTTTCCCGGCATCAGGGTCTTTTCCAATGAGTTGGCTCTTTGCATCAGGTGGCCAAAGTACTGGAGCTTCAGCTTCAGCATCAGTCCTTCCAATGAATAACTCTTTCTGGAGTTATTCTCACTCTGTTAGCAAGGAGTCCATGAAGGTCTAGAAGTGCCCACATAAACAGTGAGAATGGCTTTGACTCAGGACATGGTGAGACTGGGGGGCAGGGTGAGTTGAATGTTGGGGTGAGGATCAGGCAGTGTTGAAGTCTGAGAAACTGGGCTGGTGGATGGGAGGGGTGACGATGAACGTCATATTATGTTGAGTATGATGAGTAACATCTTCATTTCTCCCAGGGACAGAATGGCTGACTTCTGGGGAAAAAGAACAAAGGACTTTCAGGTTCTACTACAGTTTGTGCGCTCAGTCACTCAGTCGTGTCCGACTCTCTGCGACTCCTCAGACTGTAGCCCCCCAGGCTCCTCTGTCCATGGGATTTCCCAGGCAGGAATACTAGAGTGGGTTGCCATTTCCTCCTCCAAGGGGTCTTCCTGACGCAGGGTTTGAACTCACTTCTCTTGCATCTCCTGCATTGGCAGGATTCTTTACCACTGAGCCACCTGGGAAGCCCTCTACTATAGTAGATGGTGTTTAATGTTTTCTCATTAAATCTGTTCAACAAACCTGAGAAATAAATTACCTCCAAGGGGTCTTCCTGACCCAGGGTTTGAACTCACTTCTCTTGCATCTCCTGCATTGGCAGGATTCTTTACCACTGAGCCACCTGGGAAGCCCTCTACTATAGTAGATGGTGTTTAATGTTTTCTCATTAAATCTGTTCAACAAACCTGAGAAATAAATTCTAACATGTGTATATGAAGAAAGGGGTCTCAGAAAGGTAAAATAACCTGCCCAAGGTCATGGCTGGGAAGAGGTTAAGCCTCCACCAGCCTCCTCTCTTTAAAAAAAAAAAAAGGCAAAACAACTTCATTTCATTCTACTCAGTGTGCTGATAATTGAGGGGAAAGTTTTTGGCAAGAAGGGAAAGGGAGGGGACCTGGAAGAACTCCTTGCTCTGGAAGAATGCGAGGGAGGCTCGGGCCATGGCTCTGGGGCACCCCGGGCCCTGTCCAACCACAGGGGTGACCAATTTGCTCTTGACCCGAGCCGGAAGCCGATTCTCCCTTTCCCTCTACCTCCCACCTCCTGCCCCGAGGAAGTCCTCCTAACCTCCTGGATCTAACCTCCATCCTCCTGTTTCTGTGCCCGCTGTCTCAGCTCCCAGGCGCATCCAAGCCACCTGGCTGCTACCTCTCCCCGCTGGCCACCTGCCTGCCCTTCAGCCCTTGGTGGGGCTCCCAGGCGGCCTGTAACTGGATACCAGACACCGATTCGTCCCTTCAGGCACCCCCCGAGCTGCACTCCATGCACCCTGTTTCTGGATCTGCTCTTGGAAACCTGGATAGTGCGTGTTTCCACTCAGCCCAGTGACCTTCGCCTGTCTGAGCCCTGGTTAATTTTTGCCCAGTCTTTGCAGGCTCTGGGGCCCCTCCCCTTCGGGGATATAAGCCTGGCCTGAGGTTGCCCTGTTCCCTGTCCGTTCCTGAGCCTCCCCGAGCTCCCTCCCCATCCTCACCATGGCCAAAGGATTCTACATTTCCAAGGCCCTGGGTATCCTGGCCATTCTCCTGGGTGTGGCGGCCGTGGCCACCATCATCGCTCTGTCTGTGGTGTACTCCCAGGAGAAGAACAAGAATGCCGAGCGTGGCACCGCAGCCCCCACGAGCCCCACAGGCCCGACAACCACCTCGGCCACCACCGTGGACCAGAGCAAGCCGTGGAACCGATACCGCCTCCCCACAACCCTCTTGCCCGACTCCTATAGTGTGACGCTGAGGCCATACCTCACTCCCAACAACAACGGCCTGTATATCTTCACGGGCTCAAGCACCGTCCGCTTCACCTGCAAGGAGTCCACGGACATCATCATCATCCACAGCAAGAAGCTCAACTACACCTACAACAATGGGCACTTGGTGGCCCTGAAGGGTGTGGGGGATGCCCAGGCCCCCGAAATCGACAGGACCGAGCTGGTGTTGCTCACAGAGTATCTGGTGGTGCACCTCAAGAGCCCGCTGGAGGCGGGCAAGATGTACGAGATGAATACCACCTTTCAGGGGGAGCTGGCCGACGACCTGGCAGGCTTCTACCGCAGCGAGTACATGGACGGCAACGTCAAAAAGTGAGTCAGAGGTAGGCCTGCCGGGTGGGGGCGGATCCTAGACGCCCGGGCAGAGTGGGATCCTGGGGGCCAAGGAAGGGCTTGGATTCGGGGGGGCCTTTGAATGTTCCAAAGCCCTTGGCTGGCCCATCGCTCCATCCAAAGTTCCCAAGACAATCAGCCGTTTTTCCTGAGCACCCCCCTAACCCCGTACCCCACTCAATCGGGAGTCAGGGATGAACAATGAAAACCACCTTAGACAGATAAAAGAACAGGCTCTGAGGAGAGAAATGTGCCAGTATCTCCCGGCTAATACAGGACGGGGGCAGCCAGGACTTTGACCCTGAGTCCAGAAGGAGCTCTGATCACCCATGTCAGCTGGCCTGTCAGCCTCGAGGTGGCCTGGGAGAGGAAAGGGGGGGTGGGGAGTAAGGGGACAGGGATGAGGCCAGGCAGCATCTGTGAGCCCGCCCCCCTGCACACCCAGCCACAGCCTGCAGCCCCTACCCTGCACACCCCATGGGCACAGACACTCTGTGGGCGCACCCTCTAACCCCCTGCTTTGGGCAGGGTGCTGGCCACCACACAGATGCAGTCGACAGATGCCCGGAAGTCCTTCCCCTGCTTTGACGAGCCCGCCATGAAGGCCACATTTAACATCACCCTCATCCACCCCAAGGAGCTCACAGCCCTGTCCAACATGCCACCCAAAGGTGAGCGGGTCTGGCGGGGGCCTCAGGGCCTGGGCCTGGGAAAGCCGGCCCGCCCCCCCAGGGCTGGGTTGCAGGGGCAGGGGATGGGGCACACCTCCACAGGCCTGCATGCTCCCTGCCCAGGGCCCAGTGTCCCGTTTGTGGAAGAGCCCGACTGGAACGTCACTGAGTTTGAAACCACGCCTGTAATGTCCACGTACCTCCTGGCCTTCATCGTGAGCGAGTTCACAAGTGTGGAGTCAGTGGCGCCCAATAGGGTCCAGGTATGAGGCCCAAGCTCACCTTGCCTTCCCCAGGGTTGGTTCTGGCCTGGGAGACATTCCTGTTTATCCTCATCCTGGTCCCAGCCCCTAGGCAGTGTGTGAACCCCAGCTCCGAGTCATCTTGGGCAGGTGTCTTTAGTTCTCTGAGCCTCAGTCTCTGCATCTGAAAAGTGGGGCCGTCCCCATTAACGGGGCTTCCGCGGTGGCTCAGCAGCGAAGAATCGCCTGCAGTACAGGAGCTGCAGGAGGCACAGGTTCATCCCTGGGAAGGCAAGAGCCCCTGGAGGAGGAAACGGCAGCCCGCTCCAGCATTCTCGCCTGGAGAATCCTCATGGAGAGAGGAGCCTGGCGGGCTACAGTCCATGGGGTTGCAGAGAGTCAGACACAACGGGAGCGAATTAGTATGCGCCCCTCATGAAGGGAGTTCCCGATTCCTGGGTGCCAGAGAGTTGCCATGGCTCATTCCCCGCAGGCCCCTCCCTACGACTCCAAGAGAGACACCTCCCACTCCCCACACTCCTCGCTGACCAACTTCCCAGTTTACCCTGGTTGGTCACCAGCCTGCCAGACTCTGGGACTTGGCCAACTTGCACGGTGCCCAGGAAGAGACCCTGACCTCTCTTATCCTCTTTGCAGATCCGGATCTGGGCTCGGCCAAAAGCAACTGCAGACAACCATGGCCTTTACGCCCTGAATGTGACAGGTCCCATCCTGAACTTCTTTGCCAATCATTACAATACAGCCTACCCACTCCCCAAATCTGGTGAGTGAGGAGCCTTGCGTTGGGGGAAAGTGAATGGGTCCCCCCCCTCATTCCCGGAGGCCATCCTGCCAACCACCTGGCCTCCCCAGACCAGATTGCCCTGCCCGACTTCAACGCCGGTGCCATGGAGAACTGGGGGCTGGTGACCTACCGGGAGAACGCACTGCTCTATGACCCTCAGTCTTCCTCCAGCAGCAACAAAGAGCGAGTAGTCACTGTGATTGCTCATGAGCTGGCCCACCAGGTATCCCCCAATCATGGGGAGCACAGACCAAGAACATGGGGGCTCCGGGAGGAGATGGCCCAAGTCATGGCTCTGTCCTCAGAAGCTGAGAAGGGAGTGGGGATTCCACCTGGCCTGGGGGTTCGGGGAGGAGTCAGGATGAAGTCAGTAAAGCCTCCAGCTCAAGACTGGCGTGTGGGGAGCATTTGGCGAAGGGTAGCCCTGAACATTGTTAGTGACCGCGAGGTCTGAGTGATTTGCTGGGCTGACCCCTCTCCCCTACAGTGGTTTGGGAACCTGGTGACCCTGGCCTGGTGGAATGACCTGTGGCTGAACGAGGGCTTTGCCTCCTATGTGGAGTACCTGGGAGCTGATTATGCAGAGCCCACCTGGAATCTGGTGAGCCCCCTGCCTGGGGACCGCTGGGGTCTGGGAAAGGGGATGACCTGGGTCACCCCCTCCGAGGCCAGTCCCCTGACTGGCTGTTGGGGGTTTGCAGAAAGACCTCATTGTGCCAAATGATGTGTACCGTGTGATGGCCGTGGACGCGCTGGTCACCTCTCACCCACTGACCACCCCTGCCGACGAGGTCAACACCCCTGCCCAGATCAGCGAGATGTTCGATACCATCTCCTACAGCAAGGTGCTGCCCAGCCCCCATGCTGGTCCTCAGACAGTCGAGGGGTGGGTGGGGAGGGCAGCGGGGGTTCAGCCCCCCAGGGCTCCGGGAGCACCTGCCCAGCCTGATGGGGACACAGGGCTGGCTCAACACAGCCTCTTGAGCTCCCTCCTCTCCACAGGGAGCCTCGGTCATCCGGATGCTCTCGAATTTCCTGACTGAGGACCTATTCAAGAAGGGCCTGGCGGTGAGGGTCCTCGACCAGTCACGGGGTGGGGGGGTGTTTCCCTGGCCTCACAGAGGCTGTGGCCGAGCCTGGGTTCACAGCTCCACCCTCACCGAGCTCTGTCTTTCCGCAGTCCTACTTGCAGGCCTTTGCCTATCAGAACACCACCTACCTGAACCTGTGGGAGCACCTGCAGATGGTCAGTACCAATCAGCCCTCCTGAAGACGTTCTGTGGGGGTCCTGAGATGCTGAAAGCCCCAGGGCCGGCAGCACCCCTGTGGGAGAGAAGGTGCCCCGCTCCCCTGCTTACCCCATCCCCCAAGCAGGACATCTGGAGCCTGGCCTGCTCATTGGCTGCTCCTCTGTAAAGTGGGGGCAGCGATGGCTTCTTGAAGGAGGTGTGGCCAGAGCCTGGGTCATGAGCCTGGCAGGTGGCCCCTCCCCACCTTGCACTATAGTGAGGCTTATGAGGGGAGCTGGGGAGCACCCTCCTCTGAGTGTTGAGGAAACGGACTCTCATGTTTCCCAAGACCAAGCCAGCATCTCCCTGGAACTTTGGAGCCAGTCATTCACCAGCTCAGCACTCCTGGCTGCCCTGTGCCCCAACCAGCCCCTCCCAGGCCCTCGGCACGCCTTCTGACCCTCCCATCCAGCCCCACCTCACATTCCTGTCCACTCAGACCCCGAGGGGCTCTGTCTGGGGCAGACCCTCTGACCACTCCCACCCTCCCACCTGGCCCTCCCCGCTTTTCCTGAGCCTGGCGTCTCCACCCTCTCCATCACCCTGCATCATCTCCCACCCCTTCTCTGTGGCCCTGGTCAGCCTGGCTGACCCCTCCATGTGCCCGCACGCCATGACCAGCCTGACCAGGGAGGTCAGGAGTCACAGAGTAACCACTTTGCACACACCAGCACCCTCGGCACGCCTTCTGACCCTCCCATCCAGCCCCACCTCACATTCCTGTCCATTCAGACCCCGAGGGGCTCTGTCTGGGGCAGACCCTCTGACCACTCCCACCCTCCCACCTGGCCCTCCCCGCCTTTCCTGAGCCTGGCGTCTCCACCCTCTCCATCACCCTGCATCATCTCCCACCCCTTCTCTGTGGCCCTGGTCAGCCTGGCTGACCCCTCCATGTGCCCGCACGCCATGACCAGCCTGACCAGGGAGGGGAGACACCAGGCCTTGTCACAGAGTCACAAGTGGGCTCCTGGGCCCTCCTGGCTGATATTCAGCCCAACATCCCTCTGTCCTGAGCCTGGTCCCCACCCCCACCTCCCGCAGCCTCAGTCCCGCTCCTCTGCTTCCACTGTCTGCCTTGCCCAACCTCAGTTTCCCATTCCTTTCCTTCTCCACACCGACACCCCTCCAAGCTGCATCTCGCCCTCCCTCTCCCCCGAATCCCCTCTCTCTGCAGCCCCCCAGAGATCCTCTCCCTCTCAGCTTGCACATTCTGATAACATCTTCTGCCCTCTGTCTATGCTCTTCTTAGTTTTTTTTTTTTTCCATTATTAACAAATGTGGTTGGTTTTTTGTTATTATGAAAGCAATAGGCACACGTGAGAAAAGATTTAAGACAATAACAATCATCCTAAGCCCATCCCCAGACCCCCATCCACATGTGTTCCCTTCACATCGCCCACAGCCCTCTGCTTCTCCCTACCTGTGACTTGGGGACACTGGTTTTCCTTTATCTCTGTCTCCTCCCCTTGCCTGTCTTCCCAGATTTGTTCAGGCTGAGCCATAGGCCATCCTGGGTGCCCCTCCCTGACACACACCCACCTCAGGCTTGATCACAGAATGTGGGGTTTGGGGGGGGCATGAAGATTTCTTTAATCAACACAGAATGAACCAGAAGCTGGAAAGCCCTTGGCTCGTCCAGCACTGGGCAGCTGAGAGGAGTGCGAGGCAGGCTGGGAGCCTAGCTATAACCTCGTGGCCCAGTGCTCCTCCACTACCTCCCAGCAAGGTGGCACCCTAAGGAGAGGGCAGGGGTACAGGGGGAGAATGGTGGGGGGGAGGATGGCTGTCTGCTCATGGTTGCACCATCGCCCTCTGCCCAAGGCTGTGAACAGTCAGTCGTCCATCACGCTGCAAGACTCCGTGAGTGCCATCATGGACCGCTGGACCCTACAGATGGGCTTCCCTGTCATCACCGTGGACACTAACACAGGGAACATCTCCCAGAAGCACTTCCTCCTTGACACCAACTCCACCGTCACCCGCTCCTCACAGTTCAAGTGAGCAGATGGAGTCACCGAGACAGGCGTCCCAGGGAGGTTCTTAGGGGCGGTTGCCGTGAGATCCTCTGACCATAGCAGGGCCTGGCCCACTGTGGCCCCTGCCATAGTGGTTGGTGTCAGTCTAGCTCCTGGGCCAGGAGGAGGGGAGCATTTAGTGCCCGAGTCAGACAGAAACTGGGAGCCTGGGCAGGACTGTTTTTCGCTGGCAGTGGCCAAGAGCTGCCGCTTCTCACCCCTGACCTCTGGGATTTCTTGTTGCAGCTATCTGTGGATTGTTCCCATCTCATCCATCAGAAATGGCCAGCTGCAAGAACACTACTGGCTTCGGGGAGAAGAGAGAAGTAATCCGGCCCTCCCCTAGGGGACAGTAATCCCCAGGCCATCCTGCCAGCTCCTGGCCCTGTTCTGGGATTTTGGCAGGCCTCATCCTTGGGGGTGTCTGTCATCCTTTCATTCAACAAATGGAGCCAGCTTCTTTAGTTCTAATTTCTACTCTGTTGCTGCCCAGCTGTGTGACCCCAGTCAAGTTACCATCTGTCACTGGTCTCCCATTTCCCTATCTGTAAAATGGGGCTGGGGACATCTACCCTCATTGAGTTGTATGAAGATTAAGGGAGAGGATTCCCATGAAATGTTCACAACAGTGCCTGGCACGCAGTATGCACGGTCCTGCTCAGCCAGGCACCGAGGGACCCAAGGTCAGGGCAGGCCATCCCCTGCCTAAGTCAAGGCTGCAGATCGAGGGAAGGGAGACAAGCCATTCGTACTTTTTGGAGCTGTGCTGAGTGCTCTATCAGAGGCGTTTATGGCCTCTGGGGCAGGTGGGCAGAGATCAGAGAATAAGGAGGCTTTCACTTCATGGAGAGGTGAGGAAAGACTTCCTGGAGGAGGTGAATTGAGTCAGAGGACTAGCAGGTGTTCACCAGGCTAATGGTGGCGGAGAGAAGCCGCCCAGGCAGAGTCAATAGCAAGTGCGAGTCTTGAGGCAGGAGGATGGGGACTGAGCTTGGCTGAGACAGAGGAGTGGCCTTGAGGTGACGCCGGTCCCTGCCAGCTGCAGGAGACAGTGTCCTCAGGCCAGGAGGAGCCAAAGTGATTGAGTCTGATCTGCAGATGTGGAAGGAGCCCCTCCAGCTGCCAGGAGGAAGACTGGAGGTAGAGCTGAGAGGAGGGGCATGGAGCCCCCAGGGAGAGAGAAGCAGTGCTGGGGGGCTAACTGGGTGGGAGGCGCTTCCTGGGTGTGATGGAAAGATGGGAGGAGGAGGGGCTGGGGAAGGAGCAGTGGCCTGGGAAGTTGAGTCTGAGCTGGAGAGGGTGTTGCCGATGGAGTTGTCCCAGAGGGTGTCACTGGCCCGGCCACTGAGGTTCACAGATGGCAATTGGTCTGTCCAAGGTCACCCGCCAGAGTTTGTCTGGGCACCCGGTCCCACCCTTCTTCTCCGCCCCTCACCTTGGTGTGGGCCCAGCGGCCTGAGGGCCAGCTGCTGCCAGGCTGCCCGGGAGGCGGTTCTGCCAAGGCCTGGGGAGGGGAGGGCCCGGGTCAGGTCAGCCCGGGGCCTTCTGAGCAGCCTCTGCCAGCTCTGATCTCTCCCCGCAGACCAGAGTGACCTCTTCAAAGCCACAGCGGATGACTGGGTTCTGCTGAACATCAATGTGACGGGCTATTACCAGGTGAACTACGATGAGAACAACTGGAAAAAGATTCAGAATCAGCTGATGTCAAGGCCGGAGGTGGGTGCCTGCTGGCCCATGCGTCCCCTGCCCAAGGCCCAGTCCCAAGATGGCAGCCCAGACTGCAGGGCCTGCCCCGGCCCACCCGGGGTCACATGCTCTGTTGCCCTTTCTAGAACATCCCTGTCATCAACCGGGCGCAGGTCATCTACGACAGCTTCAACCTGGCCAGGTGAATGCCCGCCCCTCCTCCCTTGGGCCCCCAGGCTCAGCCACGGAAGCCCGGCGACTTGGCAAGTGTGACTCCATAGTGAGAGCCCGTGCTCCCTTCCATGGTCCTCATGATGTGCCAGGAATGGGGTGCATGCTCCCTGTGCTTCGGGACACCCCTTCCTCGGCCCCACAGCCCCAGACAGTATCACTATTCAGCTCAGAGTTTCCAGAGAAGGAATCAGAGTCTCAGAGTTTGAGCATCTTGCCTGAGGTCACACAGTAACCCATGAAGCCAGATACAGATCTGTCCAACTCTGGAACTCCAGTGTGCTCCACCACACCCAGATTTTCCTGAGGGCTCCCTGTGGGTCAGGCTTCCGAGGTGGCACTAGTGGTAAAGAACCCACCTGCCAATGCAGGAAACTGAAGAGACTCGGGTTCGATCCCTGGCTCAGGAATATCCCTGGGAGGAGGGCATTGCCTAGGGAATCCCATGGACAGAGGAGCCTGGCAGGCTACATTCCATTGGATCGCACAGAGTTGAACACAGCTGAAGCGACTAAGCCGGCATGCGTGCCCCTGTCTCTCTCTTGAGTCACTCAGTTGTGTCCAACTCTTGTAACCCCATAGCCTATAGCCCGCCAGGCTCCTCTGTCCATGGGATTCTCCAGACAAGAATACTGGAAGATCCCTGGCTCAGGAATATCCCTGGGAGGAGGGCATTGCCTAGGGAATCCCATGGACAGAGGAGCCTGGCTACATTCCATTGGATCGCACAGAGTTGAACACAGCTGAAGCGACTAAGCCGGCATGTGTGCCCCTGTCTCTCTCTTGAGTCACTCAGTCGTGTCCAACTCTTGTAACCCCATAGCCTATAGCCCGCCAGGCTCCTCTGTCCATGGGATTCTCCAGACAAGAATACTGGAGTGGATTCTGTTTACTTCTGTTGGGAATCTTCCCAACCCAGGGATTGAACCAATGTCTCCTGCACTGCCGGCAGATTCTTTACCCTTTAGCGACTGAGCTATGAGGGAGGTCAGGCTAAAAAACCTGGGAAGGACATGACAGGAGAGAGGCAGGCATAGATAAACAGAGATTTATTGAGCAGCTGCTGTGTGTGTAAGCGCCGGCAGGTGCTAAGTTCTTTGATGTAAGTGATGTCACCCATAGACATGGACATTTATGAACAGATGGCCTGAGAAGGTGGAGGGAGGAAATCTCAGAGGGCCAAGCAAATCAGAGGAGAGGTGGGCAGAGCAGAGAGCAAAGGCCTCTTGTCTTTTTGAACCTCAGATCTGTCTCTTAAGGTCTGCATGGTCTTTGGCAAGGTATTTCACCTCTCTGAGCTTCAGTTTCCTCATCTGTAAAATGGGGATAATGAGCAAGGAAATGTGACTGGCAATGGATGCGCGTCCACTACCCCTCCCCCCAGCTCCACCCGAGGTGAAGGCTGGAGCTGGCCCATTTGGGCCTCTGGGACCTCAGGCTCTGGGAGGGGGCTGGGGTTCCGACAGAGAGCCCGGGCTGGGTGGGGTGCTTACTTGATCCCCTCTATCTGTTCCCAGTGCCCACACGGTCCCTGTCACCCTGGCACTGAACAACACCCTCTTCCTGAAAAATGAGATAGAGTACATGCCCTGGCAGGCCGCCGTGAGCAGCCTGAACTACTTCAAGCTCATGTTCGACCGCACAGAGGTCTACGGCCCCATGCAGGTATGTGCGAGGGGCATGCCATCGTCCAGTTTCCCTGAAATGACGCCACGAGGCAGTGAGTAGAAATATTGCCTGGAGTGGTGAAGCGCCGCACCCGGTCCTTGGTGGTGGTGGGAGAGAAGGAGGGATGGAAGGGTGAAGGGAGCAGGGACTGAGAAGGTGAGTAAGGTGGGCACGGCAAGAAACGGAAAGACTTCTAGCAAAGTTTGCCAAGTCTGGAAATTAGCACTATCAGAAGGCAACAGAAGATGGCTCAGTGATAAAGAACCCTCTTAAAATGCGAGAGACGCAGGTGCCAGCCCTGGGTCAGGAAGATCTTCTGGGATCCACTCCTGTATTCTTTTTTTTTTTTCCCTTTTATTTATTTTAATTGGAGGATAATTTATTTACAATATTGTGATGGTTTTTGCCATACATCAATATGAGTCGGCCTTAGGCATACACCAAAGGATTCTCCAGTATTCTTGCTTGGAGAATTCCATGGACAGAGGAGCCTGGCGGGCTACAGTCCATGGGGTCTCAAAAAGTAGGACAAGACTGAGCAACTAGCACTTTCTTAACACTTTGGGGTGGTTAGTATTTTCTGCTTATGCTTTACGGAGTTTTCTAAGTTCCCCACAATAAAGGCAGAATACTTTCGATTGGGTGGTGGGGGATGGTAGGCCCTAAAACGATATTAGGAAATAGTGACACTTAGACACGGGGTGTCAGAACTGGTGGAGGCTTTGAGAAAGAACCTCAGATCAGTCATCTGAAACATGGACTAGTGCCGCCCCTTGGAGTACTATCTGGCCTTGGGTTACTCCCTTAGCCTCTGGCCTCTTGCTTCTGTAACCATTAACCCTTGCTACGCTTGCTCACTCACATCAGAGGTTCCGTGGGGCTCCAGATGGGTCAGGCTTGAGTCTCCTCTTTGATTTTTTTTTTTTTTTAATATTTATTTACTTACTTATTTGCTTGTGCCAGGTCTTGGTTTTTAGTATATATTTACTTACTTATTTGGCTGTGTTGGGTCTTAGTTGCAGCACATGGGATCTTCGTTGCATCATGAGGGATCTTCCCTTGTGGCATTGGGCTTAATTGCCCCAAGGCATGTGAGATCTTAATTCCCTGGCCAGGGATCCAACCCGAGCCCCCTGCATTGTGAGGCAAATTCTTAATCACTGGATCACCAGGAAAGCCCCATGAGTCTCCTCTTTGAAGCGATTCATGTTTTCTTTCCCCAGAATTACCTCAGGAAGCAGGTTGAACCCATCTTCCTACATTTTGAAAATGTCACCAAAAACTGGACTGAGATCCCAGAAAACCTGATGGACCAGTGAGTATGACCTGTCTTGGGTCTGGAGACCACAGTTGGCCCAGACACCCTGACCTGGGAAGTCCAAAGCAAGTTCCCAGAGCATCCTCCTCCAAACTTCCCAATTCCCAGCTAGACCAGGGCCACCAGTCAGGGAGGAAACCGCCCCCTTCCTGACCCCACCCAGGAGTGAGAGGCCCTGCCCCAAGGCTCTGTGTGGCCTGTGAACCCGTCTAAAGTTCCCAGAGCATTCTCCTCCAAACTTCCCAATTCCCAGCTAGACCAGGGCCACCAGTCAGGGAGGAAACCGCCCCCTTCCTGACCCCACCCAGGAGTGAGAGGCCCTGCCCCAAGGCTCTGTGTGGCCTGTGAACCCGTCTGGCCTCTTTGTGTGAAGGACCAAACTGAAGCTCCCTGGTCCCCTCACTGGCATGGTCACGCAGATTCTAGGCGTTAAAGTGGGGCTGGGGTCTGTGCCAGCCCTCCCTGGGCTGCACAAGGCAAGAAGCAAAGCACCCCAAGGGAAGGTGGGCTGTGGCCTTAGAGCCCCACACCTGCTGCCCTGCCTGGAGTTATATGCCAGCAGGTGGGCTACAGTCCACAGGGTTGCAAAGAGTCAGACATGGCTGAAGTGTCTGAGCGTAAGTACGAGCACAGGGAGTCGGGAGTCGGGAGTCAGGGGCAGGCATGCTGACAGACTGTCATCACCCTCGGTGCAGATACAGCGAGATTAACGCCATCAGCACTGCCTGCTCCAATGGGTTGTCTAAGTGTGAGGAGCTGGCCAAAACACTTTTCAGCCAGTGGATGAGCAACCCTAACGTTAACCCGTGAGTGTGTCTCCTGCTTGTCCCCTGATCTTTATCTGTCCCGCAAGCTCACAGCCCTGTCCTCATTAGACCCTCGTTCCCCGCCCCCTTGCTGCTTCTTCACCCCTGACACCCCCAACTCCATGCCAGGATCGACCCCAATCTGCGGTCCACCATCTACTGCAACGCCATCGCCCAGGGCGGCCAGGTAGAGTGGGACTTTGCCTGGAGTCAGTTACAACAAGCAGAACTGGTTAATGAAGCTGACAAACTCCGCTCAGCGCTGGCCTGCACCAACCACGTCTGGCTCCTGAACAGGTGAGGACCAGAGCTGGATGGGGCTGGATGAGTTCCCCTCCCACCAGAGACCAGGGTCCCAATGAGGGGGAGAAAGAACCAGCCAGCCATTCACACTCTCCTTCGTGGGATCCTTCCTAGCCTGTACAGTGGGGCAGTGTGTTTCCCATTTTACAGATGAGGACACAGAGGCTCAGAGAAGCAAAACAACTCGCCCGAAGTCCAGAAGCTTTGCTAAGTAAAATAAAAAGCAACAACTAAGATCTGAGTCTGGATCTGGGTCCACATCCTGTGCTTTTCACCGCTGCATTTCTCCTGGCCTTTACCTCTCTCTCAAGGGTCTTGGCACGGGCTTCCCTGGTGGCTCAGTGGTAAAGAATCCACCTGTGGTGCAGGACCTCTGGGTTCGATCTCTGGATCAGGAAGATTCCCCTGGAGGAGGAAATGGCAACCCACTCCAGTATCCTTGCCTGGGAAATCCCACGGACAGAGGAGCCTGGTGGGCTACAGTTCATGGGGTCGCAAAAGAGTCGGACAGGACTTAGGGACTAAACAACAAGAGTCCTGCTGCAGATGGACCTGAGTCCTTCTGGACATCCAGCTGGGCACCCCCAAACCCTTGGATGAGGGCTCCTGGCTCCCACTGTGTGCCTCATTGCCATCTCCTGGACTTCAGGAAAGAAGAGCCACCCTCAATGTCAAAGACAGGAGTGGCCACTCTACCTGATACAGGAATCACCCCTTCCTTCCTTCATTCATCACTAGATATTTATCAGACACCTGGTCTATGCCAAGTATGACACCTGGCATAGCCAGTGACCCTGCTTAGGGGACTCAGGGTCCCATCTATGAGAGGGAGGCAGGACCAAGGAGGCTTCAGCCTGCAGCATTCTGAAGGGATGTTGAGAAGATGCAGGAGAGGAATGCAGGGAAGGACGAAGGATGAGTGTGTGGGGGGCGGGGGCAAGAAGGGTCCTTTTCCTCACTGCACAGCATGCTGAAGGGATGTTGAGAAGATGCGGGAGAGGATGCAGGATGAGTGTGTTGGGGGGGTGGGGGGTGGATAGGCTCCTTTTACTCACTGCACAGCATGCTGACCTCACAGGTACCTGAGTTACACCCTGAACCCCGACCTCATCCGGAAGCAGGACGCCACCTCCACCATTACCAGCATTGCCAGCAACGTCATCGGGCAGTCTCTGGCCTGGGACTTCATCCGGAGCAACTGGAAGAAACTCTTTGAGGAGTGAGTCTGCCAAGAGGGTGTTAGGGGAAGCGCCCACCAAGGCTGGGTCCCCTGGGGGTAGGGGTGGGTCCCCTGTGTGCAGGGTCAGGAGTAGAGAGCAGACACTGCATTGGAGTGGTCCAAAGAGAACCCAGGGGCTTCCCTGGTAGTCCAGGGGTTCAGACTCTGTGCTTCCAATGAAGGGGGCTCAGGTTCAATCCCTGGTCAGGGAACTAAGGTTCCACATGTCTCTTCAGTGCAGCCAAAAAAAAAAAAAAGCCACAAAAAACAGACAAAACAAAAAACCAGATGAATCCAGCTTGAGGTCTGGAGGGCAGGAATTGAAAGACAAGGCAGTGGGGTACAGCCGTCCCTTTTTCCACTGCGGGGAAGAAAGTCTACCTGGTGGGAGTGTTCTCTGAAGAACTGTGGCCAAGCCTGGGTTTGGGTCCCTGGTGGTGTCTCCTTGGGCGTGTCACTGCCTTGCATCTATGAGACAGGGACGGTCACAGCATGTCGCCTGCCAGGCACTGGACATTGCTTCCCTGCCCCCCTCACGGCTCCTCTCTCTCCTCCCGTCCTGCAGTTACGGTGGTGGTTCCTTCTCCTTCTCCAACCTCATCCAGGGTGTGACCCGAAGATTCTCCACTGAGTTTGAGCTCCAGCAGGTAAGAAGCCTGGGACCCTGGGGCTCATGTCTCGGGGGCAGCCGCCACTCAGCTCCCACCAAAAGGCAGGGGGTGTTCATAAGGCAGTGGGGCTCCATGTGGTCAGGACTTCATGTACAGAGGAAGCTGGGTATCCAGACTTCTTAAATGTCACAGTTCAATCTCAGTTATTCATCTTGGAATTTTTGTATTGGCAAAAGGTAAAGAGTAATATAATGAACCTCCATGTACCCATTATTCGGATTGAATAATTATCAACGTTTGCCGACACGTTTTTTTAGGGGAAGACAGTTTTCAACCAAATCACTGATATTATATAATTTCACTTGTAAACACTTTAGTCATATCTAAAAGAAAAATTTAAAACATAATCTATCATTAGCAAACCCAAGAAAATGAACAATTCCTTACTATCATCCCATACCCAGGCCATTTTCAAATTCTCTATCTCTCCCTTTTTTGTTTTTGGCCATGCCTTGGCACCTGGCAGGATCTTAGTTCCCCAACCAGGGATCGAACCCATGACCCCTGCTTTAATTAAGAGTGCAGAGTCTTAACCATTGGATTGTCAGGGAAGTCCCTTTTACACATTTTTGAGTCAATCTCTGTTTTCACTTCTCTTGAATGTATTCCTAGGAGTGGAATTGCTAGGTCATTTGATAACTATGTTGAGAAACCACCTAAAACAACTGCATCAATTTACATTCCCATCAGCAATGTATGAAGGTTCCAATTTCTTTACGTTTTGGGGAAAATTGTTATTTTTCTTTTTTAAAAAAGTTTTACATCCCATAAAGTGCATCTCATGGTTATGAGTTTCATTTCTCAGATGACTCATGATGTTGAGCATCTTTTCATGTGCTTTTTGGCCATTTGTATATCTTCTTTGGAGAAATACATTCAAATCCTTCATTCAGTTTTTCATTAGTGTATTTGTCTTTTTATTGTGAGTTATGAGTTCTTTATATATTCTAGATACCAGGCCCTTATTAGACACATGATTTGCAAGTATTTTCTCCAATTTTGTGAATTGTCCTTTCACTCTCTTTACAATGTCTTTGATACACGGAAGTTTTTTTATTTTGATGAAGTCTAATTTACTATTTTTCTTCTGTTGCTTGCGCTTTATGTGTCGCATATAAGAAACAATTACCAATCTGAAGTCACATCTATGCTTCTTACTAAGATTCTTATCATCTTAGCTCTTACATTTAGGAGTGATCAGTTTGACTTGATTTTTGTATATGGTGTAAGGCAGAGGTCCAACTTCATTCTTTTGCATGTGGCTATCCAGTTGTCCCAGTCCCATTTATTTAAAGGACTATTCTTTTTTATAATATTATTCATTTAAAAAATTGTCATTGGAGTATAGTTGATTTACAATGTATTAGTTTCAGGTATATAGCATAGTGAATCAGTTATACATATACATATATTCATTCTTTTTCAGATTCTTTTCTCATACAGGTTATCATAGAATATTGAGTGGTGTTCCCTGGTTATCTAGCTTATATATAGTGGTAAATTCTAAGTTCCTGATTTCTTTCTCCCCAACCCCCATGTTTCCCCTTTGGTAACCATAAATTTGTTTTCCATATCTGTAAGTCTTTTTCTGTTTTGTAAATAAGTTCATTTATATCATTTTTAAAATGAGATTCACATATAGTGATAATATATATTTGTCTTTCTCTGTCTGATTTACTTCACTTAGTGTAATAATCTCCAGGTCCATCCATGTTGCTGCAAATGGCATTATTTTGCTCTTTTTCGTGGCTGAGTAATATTCCATGAAATACATGTACCACATCTTCTTTACCCATTCCTCTGTTGATAAAATGACTATTCTTTCACTATTGAATGATCTTGGCACCTTTGTTGAAAAATCAACTGACTATAAATGTTAGGGTCTATTTCTGGACTCTCAATTTTATTTCACTAATCTATCTGTTTATATTTAGGTTAGCACAGTGTTGTCTTAATTGTCATAGATTTGTAGTGAGTTTTGAAATTTGGATTGTAAGCCCTCCAACTTTGTTCTTTTTCAAAGTCATTTTGCTATTCTGAGTCTTTGCATTTCTTTATGGATCAGCTTGCCAATTTCTGCAAAAAAAAGGATAGTTGAAATTTAGCTGGGATTGCACTGAATCTGTGGATCAATTTGGGGAGCATTTCCATGTTAGTAATATTAAATCTACCAATTCATTAACACAGATTTAAGTCTTTTTTCCCCTTTTATTTAGGTCTTCTTAATTTTTCTCAACAATATTTTGTAGTTTTCCACATACCAGTCTTGCACTTCTTTTGTCAAATTTATTCCTAAGTATTTTATTCTTTTTGATGCTATTGTTAATGGAACTGTTTTCTTAATTTTGTGTTCAGATTTTTCACAGCTAGTGTATAGAAATACAATTAATTTTTGTATATTGATCTTGTATCCTGCAAACTTGTTGAACTCAAGTTTTAATAGTTGTGCTTTTTTTCCCCTTTCAATTCCTTGGGGTTTTCTGTATATAAAATTGGGTCATTTGTAAATAGATATAGTTTACTTTTTCCTTTCTGTATGCTTTTAATTTCATTTTCTTGCCTAATTGCCATTGCTACAATGTCCACTACCTACATATATTTTAATCTTTAAAAAAAAAAAAAACAACCCACTTATTTGCTCAAGCAGTCAGGTCACATGTGCTATAGAAATGGCCACATTTTGAATTTGGCGGCTTGCTCCCTTGTGGTGCCTGTTTAATTTGTCCTTCTCTCCTCCCTTGATTGGATTAAGATTGTATTTCAATTAAAAACAGAGGATCAGCTCAATGAAGAACCTCACAATGAAGTCCAAATACACATAGGAGCCTGGTTGGCCCTTGGGGCTGTCATTTTTGACCTCTGCCAGTGAGAGGGAAGGACTCCCTACCCCAGGGGCTCTAACATGGCCGGGAGGGGCAGAGGACCTGGCAGCCCTCTCCTCGGGGCTGTTAGAGACCCGGCCTGAGTCTCAGAAGCATCCTTTTCCTGGCAGCTGGAGGAGTTCAAGGAGAACAACATGGACGTCGGCTTCGGCTCAGGAACACGGGCTCTGGAGCAAGCCCTGGAGAAGACCAAAGCCAACATCAACTGGGTGAAGGAGAACAAGGAGGTGGTGTTAAACTGGTTCAAAGAACACAGCTAAACAGTCTCTGGTCCTTACATTCACCCGGTCCCTATGTGAGATGCCCACGTGCCCCTGTCCCAGGGACCCATGGCAGGGCCCCTGTTTCTGAAGCCTGAGGCACCAGCGTCCTCCCCTTGGGGACAGAGTCTCTGGCCCATGTTCACTCCACTCTTCCCAGGGACCACTCCAGTTTCTGATGCTCAGACTGTCCAAGTGCCTCCCAGCTCCTGCCCCTCATGCCAATGGCACCCCAGGCTTGGCATGGCTCCTGTCGCCCAAGGCTCTGGGTCTGATCTCAGGGAGTCCAGCTCCAGGGTCAGATGAGAAGCCCTCAGTGGATGATGGATGGCCTTGGGGGGCTGCACTGTGCCGTCTCCTATCCTCCCCTAAAGAACCTGGAACTGAAAAGTCTACAGAGCACCAGATCTGTATATTTTTTTCTAAGATAAAATGTAAATAAAAGATTTCTAGATGAGCTTCCAGACTCATTACTGAACTTGAGCAGAATGGGTCTGCACACAGGCCAAGGGCATGTCCTGCCATCTTCTCAGGATCCCAGGGTGACATATCAGTTTTTTTAAAATTAATTTTTAAAATTTTGGCTGCGCTGAGTCTTTGTGGTGGTACACGGGCTTTCTCTAGTGGTAGCATGCAGGCTCTCTAGTTGCTCTGTGGTATGTAGGATCTTAGTTCCCGAAGCAGAGATCAAACCTGTGTTCCCTGCACTGGAAGGTGGATTTTAACCACTATTCTATCAGGGAAATCCTTCAATTTTTAAACTGGTTGTTTTCAAGAGTAGCCTACAGAAGAAGACAGGTGCCCTCCAGATCACCTGGGGCAGCCAATGATCAGGGCCAACTCCGAGGAGAAGGTCTGGGACCAAGAGGGCTCCTCAGACCACATTGGCCTTGGTGGAAATTTCTTGGCAAGGGAGGCCCAGCTGC